>CAUYQG010074904.1:0-71416 GCA_963574415.1 Tarsius wallacei | reverse complement strand
AGTGGGTCTCTGTGTCACAGGTTCTCCAAGACATCTACAGGTGGTGGATAAGGAAGTCACGGCAGTCACATCTACCTGATTATATCTCCAAGGAAAAGGATTTAAGCCAGGGCTATGGGGGGCTACGGCGCTACACTCACCTAGAGTGTAGGCCCGCTCCCTGTCTGTTGGGGGTGAAGTTATCTTAAATAAATCTTATCTTCTCTCACCTCTGTGTGTTGCAATTCTTTGCAATTTACTCGGATCTCTGGGTTGCCAGCGCGCACCTCCAGGTTGCCGGCTCCGGCGGTGCTGCGCCTCCTTGCACCTCTCCCTCTCCATCCATCCACCTTCACCCTATTCAGGCCCTAACAAGAATGACTCCCAGTTATTCTAGATATGGTTAAGCATATTTTTCTAAGGCCAGGCAGGTCTACTGGTTTTAAGGTCTGAAAGGTATAACTTTTATTATTAGCAGTCTATTCACAGAATAATGCCCACTGGATGCTTATAAGCACACATCTTTAACACTCAGGCTTTAAATGTCCTCGAGAGATTAGCTGACCATGAGTAAGTCAAATCCTTGTTTCATTCATGAGGCAACTGATGTTTCATTAGGTTTTAATACTTGCTTTGAGCATGTATAATGACAGGAAAGGGTATTCAGTGTTTTACAGCCACTTCTGATTCTTGAATTAGTGATTCTAATGAGATTATTTGTCTTAGAAAAGCCTCATCTTTTCTTACATTATATGACATGATAATAAGTACCTAATAATGCCCAAGTGTTTAAAATATTGTGTTCAGTATGGATGTTATTAAGGGATCTTGAGAATGTGGTCTATTCTCTCATGGGAGTAATTAAATGAGTAGTTATCAAAGGAAGCAATAAAGTGAGAGCTTCAAATTGGGACTTTTGTAGCTGACAGACCAGTTTGAAGGCCAATTCTGTCATTAGCTAAATGGATCAAGTTGGTCAAATTATTTAAACTATAGAAATACTCAGTTCCCATAATAGTATAAGTACCTCATAGCATTGTGAGGATTAAATGAGAAAATGCATATAAAGTGTTAACTTGAAAAGTGAGTTGATTTGGAGTTTGTATATCTTAATCATTGATTTACCACAGGGAATTTTAATGATCTCTGTTAAGGATAGAAGCTGAGAGGCAGAAATATTCAAGCACAACACTGTGTTCAGATACAATAAGCTAAGTAAACTGGAATTGGGATAAGTGGACTGGTGGTGTGAAGAAGGAAATGCTCTTAGTATCCACCAACTTTATGAAAAATGGTGCCTGCCGTCAAGAGAACATATGGAGAGGGGATGCTACAATACTCATAAAAAATATTATAATTGGGGAGGTTTTATAAATTGACAAATCCAACTTCAACCACCCAGAAGAAAAATTATTTTTTAAATGTTTTATTCAGTGACAGCAATGTATAATGTGTGACTCTATAAATATTTTCTCCATCCAGTTATATAGTTATCATTACTTTAACAATAGAGATGTTTCCTAAAATTAAAAAAAATAAATTTTCCCAAGACTCACATCTAAACTATTTCAAAGTCATGATTTACTCTCTAGACTGTCATTGTAAAAATTATAAACTTTTCTCTCTCTTTTTTGAGCTAGAGTCTCACTCTGTCACACAGGCTGGAGTCAGTGGTACATTTACAGCCACCGCAGCCTCGACCTGCTGGGTTCAGGTGATCCTTCCTCCTCAGTCTTTCAAGTATTTGGAATTACAGGCAGGCACCACCATTAATTGTAGAGATGAGGTCTCACCAAGTTGCCCAGGCTGGTCTTGAACCTGTGGGCTCAGGCAATTTTCTCACTTCGGCCTCCCAAAGTGCTGGGATTATAGGTGTGAGCCACTGCACCCAGCTTAGACTTTTCACTCTGTAATGCTGCCTCCCTCACCTGCTTCTGTGTTTTGGACGTGGGATTGAAAGTGATTGAGGAAGAAAATAGCAGGATGACTTGACTAAGAGAGATCTGTCAGAAGGGTCAAGGTAGTTTCTCCAATATCAGCAAAGAGATCACAGCCCAGCCTCCCTGTTTAAGGTTCCAAGCCACTGTGAATCTGAGCACAGAAGGACACAGAAACAACACTGCATAAGGCCAGTATGGGACTAACAAGAACATGGAGACACAAGGCTAGAGACAGGTTTTTAGGAAGGAGAGAGTTCTCTGAGTCTCTTCAGGTTGGAAATGTAGACCTCAGACAAGATGGACTGTGGCCAGACCAATTACCTAACTGGCAACTAGAAAAACTTTCTCTTACTTATAAATTCATTTATTTCTCATGGCCCTTGCATTTGGCTTTATTTGTCAGGGTTTTCTAAGAAAAATTATCTGATGGGATATACATGTAGCTGATGGGTTTATTACTCAAGAGGTAATGAGATAGCCTTGCCAACTCCCAATCAGCGTAATAGAATGTTACAAACACACAACTTCATATGCCGTTCTAGGAACTGGGATGATTATGGCTGACTTAAGACTGGCTTCTAGTCCAAAGAGATTACAGTGAAAGGAGACAGAAAGATTGCCAATAGCCCCTCATGTGGCTCCTTCCTTTTCTAGTTTTATTCTTACATATCTTACTCTTTTACTCATTCAACAAATATTTTGGTGGCATTAACTGTGTCCCAGAAACTATTCTAGATATTGAGAAAATATGAACGAACATTTCGGAAAATATCCCTGTTCTTATGGCACTTAATATTATGACAATCAACAGACACATTGAGATGTAAAATAATTTTGGTCAGTGATAAACACTATAAAGAAAATAAGGAAGATAAGGAAGGTATCAGAAAAAAACTGAAGAGAGGTGGCTGAGGGAACAGGGTGAATGTCAAGATTAAGCTAGGTTGGTGAGGGACTGGATGATTTCTTTGAGGATGGGCAGCTGTTGTTTGAGCAGATGCTCTGAGGGGGAAGGAAAAAGAAACAGAGGCAGAGAGTGAGACTGCTTATGGAAGAGTAGAGAGTGACAATTCCAAGGCCATGGCCTTGTGTGGAAAAAGTGGAGAGAAGTGGCAGTGACAAAAGAAGCACAGAGAGGAGTTTGGATTCTCAAACATGTGCAGCTTATAACAAAGTCAGTTAAATCGAGTAGCCTATTTCTATCCTCGGAATATATGCCCCCTATCTTTCCTTCCTTTCCTTCCAGAAGGGTGTATTGTTGGAGAAGAAGTTAATTTAAGAAGAAAAACTGAAACCGACAATAGAAAACTTTGATTCTCTTGCAAATGCAGCCTCGCATATTATAAAATCTGCCTATGACAGGTCTAATATGTCTCTCTCTACTGGTAAATTATCATTCATACCGAAAGGTATGAGAACTTAACACTTTGCATTTGAGGAGCTCAGAGCTTGAGTACTATGATTATCAACCCCGTTCTTCTTTTTCTTGAGAGACTCAAAAAGTGCTTAAAATGTGTCCATGCACCTTCCTTTGGTGTCACTATAGGTTCAACTCTGCTGACTAAGGTTTAACCTACTTGTGCTATATTTTCTCTCTAGTCCTCTTGATGTTTCTAATGTGTCGGGTAGAGCTTTGCTCACTCAGTATCTCAATAAAGCGAAACAAAACATTTCATTTCATACTATTTCCATAAGTTCAAATATTTTAACAGGTGGAATGAAATAATGGAAAGAGTGAGAATGTTTAGAATCAGACCATTTTTAAAAATTTGGGTTCTCACTATATAGTGACATCATTTATAAGATGTTTGAAGTTGGACTAGTCATATAAACTCCTTGAGCCTCAGCTTCATCTTCCTCTTGTACAAAATAAAGCTTTGTCTTGTTGTATTAAGGAAGATGTGAAATAAGGGACCTGGATGTCAGGCTCTGGGATATGTCTACATCATTCAGTTGGTATTAACCCATCCTTTGAAAGTTAACATTAATACATATTAGCTGGACTGCTCACCCATGATACACTGAATAACTCAGCATCCATCCCTCCCAATATTGTCCAGGATTTGGGAATTTAATGTGTTACCTATGCTCTTCTGGATCTAACCACTGGTTCTTGCTTCATCGTCAACCCCAGCTCTGCCTACTGCTCTATTCTGTCCCCTCTTCCTTTTTTTTCTTTTTAAGTTTATCTGAAGAAAATAATTAAAAACAAAAACCTACTTTATTAGGTAGGTAAACTTTCTCCAGTTTTGTTAAGTAACATATTTTTTAAGAAGGTAAAATTATGACTCAATAAACAAACAAACAAACAAATAAATAAATAAATAAATATCAAAACATGACAAATATTGTATTCTACTTAATATTTAATGAAGGAACAAGTAAGATTACAGCTGGTTCAAAGGAAAATTCAAAGCATCATACACAGATATAATGACAAAATTGGTCAATATTCACAGGGCAGTAGGCAATTGTGTCTCCTCTGGATACAATTTACATGTCTAGGGACAAGAATCACTTGCATTACTATTAGCATTCTACAATTTACATAGTTGTAAAAGAAATCAAAGTCAATGAAAAGAGGAGATAACCTGGAAGTGTGTGTTAGAAGGGACACCTTGATTTTTTTTTTTTTTTTTTCACTTCAAACTCTAAGCGTTTTTCTTGAGCTCATTTCTAACCTATTCTGGTTATTCACAAATGGAATATTTTCACAGTATCTAAACTGTTCATCAATTACAGAACATAACTAAATGGATGTATTCTTTCTTCCCAGGGGAATATTACTGTTTCTTTGTTTCTTTTTCTGTGCCGTGTAAATAAAATACTGGGTACATTGTACACACACAATAAATGCCACTTCCTTACCCTTTCTGACATGTTCTTCAATTCTCAGCCCAGATACTACGGCTTTTACATGCTTTGTATTATTTTCCTGAGCTAAAGTATTCTTCCTACTCTGAATGTTCACATATTTGTAGTGTTATTGCTCCATCATAATGTTGAGAGTGTTAAGTATTACAAGAGATACTGGTGTCTCATCTCTCCTACTTATTGAAGCTATGTATAGGACTATAAAGTTTGCTGAAAAGGAATACACACTTTATGTTCAGGCAAAGTTTATTAAAGTAAAATGCTTGGGCTGACACCAAAGTGGTTTCAGCCCTCATTTGAAGCGGGGGGGTCTTTTATATGTGAGTAGGGTAAGGGGGCCAGGAGTAGAAAATTTTCCCAGTTTAGTTGGGAGGGGAGGGGAGATAGGGGCTCTGTGGGAAGATGGAGGGTTCTTCCTTTCCCATCTCTGTGAGCCAGCTCCAGGGTTAGAGCAGAGCCTTCCTGCTTTGCAATGTTTATGACAGGCTTGAGGGGAGTTAGAGCAGGGCCTTCCTGCTTTGTAATGCTAAAATAGGCTTGAGGGTCAGTTTCCTGTGTCCATTAGCAGGGGAGGGATGGGGAGGTGTGAGTGGGGGGTTGTAGCTTCCTTTCAAGGATCACCTTTCATGTCTCCAAGTAACCTCACAGAATTTGCCACAGATCCTTGAGCTTCTTATATGCAAAACTGAGCCAACTCAAGAAAGTGAAAAAGAGTAATAAAGTGAAATTGTGACTTCAGGTGTGTTTGTATTTTGATCATCCCTAAATCTCATTTTAGTCTAAGAATATGGTCTTGAAAAAAATAATTAGTAGTACTTCTAGTTAGTAGCATCGAATCTGGAAGGAGGCAGAAGTCCTTTGAAATCTTTCTAATTATAGATAGGTTTCATTGAGAAGATAAAAATTAGTTTTACTCAGGGAGTGAGGTAAAAACAGGGAGAGGTTATTTGATTGCCTTTCATGAAACAGAACAATCATATTGTTTCCCAACCTGTTCATCAGTGTTATAATTAGTCATGTAAAGCTGTATTTCACAGAGTGGATTTCATGGTGTAACTGCAATAGAATCATCTGAGGGCTTGTTAAAAGTAGATTTTTAAAATTAGCTTTTTTGGGGGCATCACTCTCTTAAATCAAAATCTCCAGGCAGGAGAAGGGACAGGTGAGTCTTGCAAGTCTGAATTTTTATTAAAGTCCTCAGTCTTATGCGTAGTGAAGTATGAGAACTCAGTTATAGAAAATGTATATTTTTATATTCAAGGTGAATGCTGGGAAACTCCTGCTAATATGGCCAGTAGGTTATCAGGCTTGTTTTGCCTTCTGTGCAGTATGCCACATACTGCACAGAAGGTGATGAGTTTTGCAGGAGAGAAAGGGTTTATTTTTGTAGCAGCCAAGTGAGGAGATGGGAGAACAGGTTTCAAATTTGCCTTCCTGAAGATGGAGTTTAGGGATATTTTTGGAATACAGGAGGAGAGTGGTCTGACTGGTGAGGAAAAGGGATTGAGGGTTAGGAAAAGTGAGGTAATTAGTGTTTTGTGCAAGCATAATCAGGCTTTATGGCTCTTCATAGGATGAATGGTTCAAAAAATGGCAGTGTTAGCATGATGTGAGGATGGAACTCTCAACCCTCTGATGTGCAAAGTTCACCCCTCGCGAAAGGTAGAAACCTAGAAGATTAGCCGGGCGTCGTAGCGCACGCCTGTAGTTCCAGCTACTTGGAAGGCTGAGGCAGAAGGATCGCCGGAGCCCAGCAGGTTGAGGCTGTGGTGGCCGGGAGTGGCCACTGCACTCCAGTCTGGGCAACAGAGTGAGACTCCAACTCAAAAAAAAAGAAACCTAGAAGAAACTTAGCTTATTCTTTAGTCTTTTTGTCTCAGTATAACCATTAGAAAGCATTCAGACATTCTACTGCAGGACAAACAGCAGCCTATCCCATCCCCCCTAGGCAAATCTCCTTCAGATACAAGATCAGGCCAGCCCAATTGGTCAAGGAATTTGTGAATTGCAAATGTGTAACAAGTCTCTTGCAGGAAACACCCCCCCCCCCCCCCTTAACCTAATCAGCCCTTGTGACCTACGTGACATGAATAAGCCCTACCATGGCACCATGGCAGCAATCATGTGACTAACCCCCCCATCTGCCTGCTATCACCTGACATCATCATTACCTGCGCTTGCCTGCCCCTTTGTGATGATGTGGAAGCAGACTACCACCCAATCACCTTAATGATCTTCCCCCATCAAGGGGAATAGTTAAAAGGACTCAACCACAAGCAACCAGAGGCCATTGCCTTGCTAGAGTCTGGTGTTTCCATGTGCTCTTTGAGCCATGGCTGTCGCCATGCTTCCTGGCTTTGGTCCCCCTCCCTCAGCTTGGGGAGGTGAACCTTCTCTCTTCCTTCTCTTTCTCTCTCTCATTTACTTTTAAATAAACTTTTCTTTCTTAACCTTTTTGTGTGTCGCAATTCTTTGCAATCTACTCGGATCTCTGGGTTGTCAGCGTGCACCTCTGGTTGCCAGCCCTGGCAGTACTGCGTGCCTCCCTGTGCCTTTCCATCCACCCTCACCCTGTCCGTCCATACCCTAACACCTCACATGTTCACGCAGGCCCAGTTGAAGGGTCGGTGGTGGTTTCATCCAGTTTGAACTGAGCAAGAGCTGATTTTAAGTTCCTGAAAAACAACTTAAGCAATCATTAACATCGTGACCCATATGTCACAGATGATATCTATAGCAAGGCTGAAGGGAGTCTTTTTTCAAAAAACATTTAAAAACAAGTGAAGCAGGTTAAAACTTGATAAGCCTAGTCAGGTTTGCCCTCAATATCAACAGCAGTGCAGTCCAGTGGAAATGGCAGTGTCACACCTTCCAGAAGACCTGGGGTTTGACCAGTGCTATGTCATGAACTAGCAGGTCATTTGGGTAAATCTCGTTGACAGGGACAGTGTGGAACTAAATCATCTCTAAGTCTCTTTCAATCCCAAATGTGGCTTATTCTTTTTATAAGTAAGCATGATGATAAATTTGTTCTTCTGATGCTTAGAAAGTACTGTATTTGGCCAGATGCAGTGGCTCACACCTGTAATCCCAGCACCTTGTGAGGCTCAGATGAGAGGATTGCCTGAGCCCGCAAGTTTGAGACCAGCCCTGGCAAATTGGCAAGACCTCATGTCTACAATAAATAAAAAAATTAGCCAGACATGATGGCACATGCCTGTAGTTCCAGCTACTTGGAAGACTGAGGTGGAAGAATTGCCTGAGCCCAGCACGTCGATGCTGCGGTGGCCAGGAGTATGCCACTGCCCTCCAGTCTGTGACAGCCTGGGCCTCCAACTAAAATAAACAAACAAGCAAACAAACAAATAAAAAGTTCTTTGGGCTTCATAAACATATTAATTCAACTGTGCCCACAAATTGCTACAGAGAAAGGCACTATGTACGGTTCACAGTTATCATTTCATGAACTATCTTGGCTCTAGTCATGCAATTGAGTTATGTGTGTGTTTGCTTTCTTTTGTTCTGGTGGATGTAGCACTGTTTTTTATTGAAGGAACTAAAACAAAAACTTCTGAACTTTCTCCCCTGGGGGTACAGTATAGCTGAAGCTTAAGAAAGAAATAAGAATGCAGACACTCAGCATAATGGACAGTAAGAGTCGCATTGTTCTTTCAGAAATAGACTGAAAGGCAATGCTCACTCTCCCTTGTACTGGAGCTCAATTAATTTAGCTAGAATAATTTTTCTTCCTTTATTAACTGTCTCTGTGCTTAATGGAACCAAATGTGCAGTGGAGAGATGGAGTATTCAAGCTTCTATAGGACTAATTTTAGCATTAGGGTTAGCTGTGTGGGACTTGGAGCCAGGTGAATTTCAGTCTTAATGAGGTGGAATCTCCTCAATGCTTTTGACCTTGTCTGTTGTAGGTACGAATTTGTAGAAACCATTTAGACAGCTTAAAGTACAGTTGACAGAACTGTCTGTACCATTCAGCCTTGTCCATTTTAGCACCACAAGAGCAGGCCAAGTGACAGTTTCTGTAAATAGGGAGTAACATACATTTACTCAGTCATGGGACAGACACAAACATGAGTTGACACATTCTTCTGGCTTTCCTGCCCAACATGAAATCAGCACTAATATATCCCAAATGCTCCTGATTTGCTTAAGAATCACACACCAGATCAGAGCACCACCAAACACGTGGCCAACACCTGAAAATAGAAAATGTAAAGTAAAACCCATCAATAAAGCTGTATGTCTAGGGAAGTTTCTTCCAGTTAGGGTGCTGATCACCTTCACCAGAATCACCTACTAGGTTTGGGCTTCATCCAAAATTTGATGAATCAGAAAAACTGACGAGTTATTCCTATCTCTAAATCTGTATTTACTGATTTTCATGACACGCTGTAATGCTTATTTTAAAGTGTTCCACAAGAGGAAAGATGATGACTATCTTTGATCTTTGCTAATACCTGGTCAGTCTTCCTCTTGAGTGCTCTTGAGAAACATTTTAACTGCGATGGTTACAAATTTCTACAGCCTTCTGTTAGTCATTTATTTGTTAAATCCACTTCCTCCCATTTATACCTTCCATAACTTTTCAACAAAGGCTATCATTTTAATAGCTCAAAAAACAGCAGGATAGATAAACAAATGGAAACTCTTCCCTTTGTCACTTTTTCCTTTACTAAGAAATTGCCTTAAAAAAGAAAAACAAATAATTGGCACAACCCACTTCAACAGAAAACCTCCTCAAGGGCATACAGGCTTTGGTGTGATAAGTTCTCTTGAGATGAACACAGGATAGGTTGAATACTTTCGTAGGTTTATGGTTATTGTGCTTATGAGTAAGTCACTAATAGAACAGTGACTTACTCCTTGCTAGCTTTGCTCAAAACATTTTGTTAATGTATAAGTTTCCTGAGGAAGAAAAAAATATTGTTTTCTTTCTTGGAATAGGTGTTAATAAATGGAAGATCTTAGAATGGGAAGACATACATCTAGTGACAGAGTAAGGACTGGAGTTCAGGAACACTATACATGATCCTTGTTTGTCCCATTAGTGCATTTCAGCTTCATCAGTTCTCAAAACATAAAGAAGCCTCTACCTTATAGAGGTATAATGCTTATACCATTAGAATAAGTGAGTACCCTGTATGTCTATGAGAGAAAACAGCAGTCATCTGCCTTATTCTTTATTTGAAAGCTCTAAATGTATTTCCCCAATTCTGAGTCCATGATAAGTTTTTAGACCACCGTTTTTCCATTCTCTTCCTTTACCTTTTTATTGATATTTCACTATTTTGCTCCCCACAATTTTTTCCCTTCCCTGCCATACCCAACCATATACCCAAGGCCTAAGAAATGCATGAGTGCATGAAGAAAAGCAAATAAGAGCATTGGTAAAGGAAATAATTATATTTCTAGCATGAGTGATAATGTTGTCAAAAGAACACAGAGCTCAGAATCAGAAGTATTGAGTTGTATTTTCTTAGTTCTGTTGACTAGCTGTGTAACCAGTGAAAGTTTAAATATCCTGAATTCAGTAACCTTAGCTAAAAAGGAAACAGTAGTACCTGCCCTGTTTTATACATAGGTTGGACCTAAATAGCAAATATGTTAATTTTTCTGAAAAAGCAATTACAGATAATTTCAAGAAAGAGTTAAAAAACTAACTTTTTCGTCTATGAAAGTAGCAATTTGAGCATGCTCCAGAGTTTTCACATATTGACAATATGAACATAAATGACAGACACAAAAAGGCATACTTTTTTCCCAAGAAAATAATAGTCTTCCCAAGGTGCCTTTCCTACAAGTTGTTCTTTTCTACCTTAAATGAGATTATAAAAAATCTTTGGGACCAAGGATCAACCAAACCAGAGTAATCACTGAAACCCAAGAGTCTATATAGGCCAGAGACAGTGATAGTGTGAAGCCAGCACAAACAATACAGTTGTAGCTCCTGACCAGGCAGCCATGGTGACTGACCAGACTGGAAGAATCATCTGTATTTCACAGCTGCAACAAGCACTATGAAGGAACCTCGGGAGTTACTGTAGTGTACCAGATACTGAGCTCAGCACAGAATAATACTGGGTACAAAGTATAAACAGAACATTAAATAAAAATTAGTGTGGTGGTTTTCTAGATTGGACAAAAAGACTGCTCTTCCCTGCAACAATGTAATACAATGCATGAATGTGCAAATGCAAAGAGACAGAGATAGATGAAAAGGAAAAGAGTAATAGTAGCAGCAATCACAGCAGTAGTTAGAGTGGAAAGTCTTAAATATTACTAAGTGGACTTAAATAAATGCAGTGGTAGTCTGCACTGACCTTTTGGGTAGGGTTTCAGAAATATTAGAACTGCATAAAAAAAGAAAACTAGGGTAATTACAGGATCTTAGTATAGATTGATGCCACATAGGACCATGACCAAGACTAAGATTTAGCAGACCCTGAGTGAGGTGAGACTGGGAATTAGAGCAAAACCAAATCCATGTTTTATGTTAATGTAATACCTTTTACTGTTAATTAAATCATTTGTGTTTACAGTTTCTAAGTTAAAAAATTGATTATTAATAGACTGTAATGGCCAAACTGGAGTGGATCCAACTAACTTGGAGACAAGATTTTGGTGCTTAACAGATATTAACCTTGAAAAAGTCTGTGGGACCCATTGCAGAAACATTGAAAATACAACTGGAACCAGAATGGGAACTATCTCAGGTGTGAGCATTTCAGAAAGGTCATAGAAAAGCTTGTTGGAAAGCTTAACTTGTGACAAAAATGAAAGGTTTTGTTACTAAAAATAACTGCTTAGCACACATACAAGAAGAATCCCTAGCACAGGTCAGTAAGCTATTAATGGCTTCCCATGCACCTAACCACTGAACTTTTCCTCTTTCTCGGGCTCTAATGAAATAAAAGAGGTTAAATTTATTGGTAAGTACAAAAGGGTAAACACATAACTAGGATTATTATTACAGCTATCATCTAAAATAATTTTTTTTTTTTTAAGTCGAAGTCTCACTCTGTCGCCCAGGCTGGAGTGCAGTGGCATGCTCCCGACTATCGAGGCCTCGACCTGCTGGGCTCCGGCGATCCTTCCGCCTCAGCCTTCCGAGTAGCTGGGATTACAGGCGTGTGCTACCACGCCCAGCTAGTTTTTGATTTATTATAGAGACGAGGTCTCACCAAGTTGCTGGGTGGGTATTGAACTCGCGGGCTCAAACAATCCTCTCGCCTCGGCCTCCCAAAGTGCTGGGATTACAGGCTGAGCCACCAAGCCCGGCCTAAAATAATCTTTACCTACTAACTCGTTCTTGCCAATATAATCTCCTTTGTTGCATTACTAGTTTGTTAGTTGCTTGCCTGAGTGTTCAGTCTTCTGCATTCAACAACAACCCACAACTCAACCTAATAAGTGCCAAGCACTGTGCTTTTACAGAACTTTAGTCATGAGCAAAACAAATTCCCTACACCTCACGAAGTTGATGGCATAATGAAGAGGTAGAAATTGCATGCATCACTGTGTGACTGTGGATGAAGGACACACATGTCATTGTAAATTGTGATAAGTGTAAAAATGTGTAGGAATCTACAGGAGGATGTAAGTTGGAGATCTTGTTTAGATTAAGGGGTCAGGGAAGGCCTCTTGAATAAAGTGGCTCTCAATTTGGGAACTGAAAGATGGTGGAAATGAGAGAATATTAATGTGGACACAAGAATATTTCAAGCACTGAGGTATGTGCCAAGATGCAGAGGTGACAGAGCTGGCATATTTGAAAGACTAAGAGAAAGCCCATGGGCTGGGTTCGGGGGCTCAGTCTGTAATCTCAACACTTTGGGAGGCCAAGGCGAGTAGATTGCCTGAGCCTGCAAGTTCAAGACCCACCTGGGCAACTTGGTGAGACCTCATCTCTACAATAAATCAAAAAATTATCCAGGCATGGTAGCGCGCCCCTGTAGTTCCGACTACTTGGAAAGCTGAGGCGGAAGGATCGCCGGATCCCAGCAGGTCGAGGCTGCGGTGGCAGGGAGCATGCCACTGCACTCCAGTCTGGGCGACAGAGTGAGACTTCAACAAAAAAAAAAAAAAAAAAAAGAGAGAGAGAAATCCAATGTAGCTTGAATCTAGTAATCTAGTAAATAAGAGCGGTGGCATGACAAGAGAGAGTCTAGGGAGGGAGGCTGGGTTGCACTGTGTTGCAGGAGGACGTGCTAAGCACTTGACTCTTATCCCACTTGGCTCTTATTCCATGTGGGACCCCAGGTTTCTCGATATTCACTTTTCTTTTCATGTCATTTATTGCCTCTGCTTCATTCTCTTCATGATTCCTCACGCTCAGATTTTCCAAACAGTTCTATCTTCTGTTCCCTGGCAATTTCCACCTGTTTCTCTTTAGTGTTTCGTCCAAAGATATACAAGAGAAAAACAACCATGGCTGAAATGATGCCATGATAGAAAATGACACCCAAAGTAGTGAACAACTAGAGCCAACACTGTACATAATATGGCATTTGTATGCTCAGAAAGATGCACAGTAGATTTAGTACAGAGTCTTCCATGCAGGGGAGTGGAGGGTGGATGACAGTGCAATGTTTTCTGCTGCAGGTGGAAGGCACAGCCTCAAAGCGACTGTGATTAGTTTCCAAGTGTTCAAAGGCAAACTGGACTAGAGGAAGACATAGTGGAAGGACACAAGTTTTATTTTACTTCTAACGGTAATGCAGGCTTGTTCCCAACTGATGACTCAGATAGTAGTCTGTCATATAAGCAGGTGATAAAGAATTCTAAAGCTCAGTGTGTCACTGGTGGCACTTAGGGTTATGCCTTTCTGGCTGGAACCTTCTGAGTCCATGGCTGTTTGACATCTGAGACACTGACAGCAGCATTTCCTGGAGACTCTATCAGCTGCCTTCAAAGAGGTCTCCAGTTAATTCTGTATATCACAGAGAAACTAGGCACATCTGAGGAAAACTTCCCAGAGGATTGTTTTCCTAGTGGATTTGCTCTTATATTCCCACCTTTCCCAATCACCCTCTTCTTTACTAACATACAGGGTCCTGGGAGCAGGTTTAGGAAGATGGGGGGAGGTGTTGAGGGGGAAGGTGCTAGAGAGAAGAAAATAGTGTTTTCTTAAGGAACATTTCAGCATTTTTCTTCTATACTTCAAGTCTGTGACCTTAAAAATAGTCATTCTGAAAAAATATATATAGATTTTCAATAAAAATTTTTCAACTTGTCTAAGGTGGTTATGTAAGTTTTTAAAATGAGATTATAAGCATGAAAAAATAATTCTAGGGTGACTATGTGCATTTTAATCTTGTGATAATTTGCCTTAAAACAGTAATCAATGAATGATTTATATTAATTTATTATTACTAAATTTTTTCTTTGGGAAAATATAACCTCGGCAATTTCTATGGTTTTTATAGAGACTGTACCAGTACTTGTTTTCTTTCTCTCACCTGTCACTTGGTTATTTATATCTAAGGTGGAAATAATAGTTGGCCAATCTGGTAGGGCACAAACCATTAGAAATTATTCTTTAGATTTAAATCTGTGAGTATAAATAAGGCTCCTGGTAAGACCCCTGGGGGTATAGTAACTGGGGAAAATGTGCAGCCACCATGAATATTCCTTTTTTTGCATATTACACATTACTGTCTTCTAAATATAACATGGGCTGCCCATAGAAGACTCTCACAGGAATAAAAAAAGAACTAATAAAAATAATGCTTAGTAATATTATTTGGGGGCAGTACTTTTCTCTAAACTCACAGGTCCATACCAAAAATGAATGGCAAACAGCTGGAGGTAGCCCCTGTGTGAGGAGAAATTAGCTGCTAACCAGAATCCCGGGGAAGCAATCTTGCTGGGTTGCAAATATGCAGAACTGGTCTGGTTAAATGGTCATTCTCTGCCATATTTTTTAAAACTTTTTTTCTTAATTGAGGGATAATAGCACTGGCTTGTTGCTTTCACAGGGAGTGGTTAACTGGGGGTGGAAGAGTGATGAGAAGAATAGAGTGAATTAGCCTGTGGTTGGGTCTAGGGATGGGGTTTTAGACTTACTCTGGGAAATAGGATTGTCATAAATTCTAGATGTTGAAAGAGATGGGGAAGCATGAAGCTTTCTGCTCTGCCACCTTTTTGTCCTGTTTTCTCTTTTGCATCTCCTTTCTATCTCTAATCCCCCCCGAACAGACATGTGTGCTAAGGATGAGGAGTTCTATGTCACAAATTATTGGTCTGGGGAGTTACTCTCCTTCTGTGATGAAGTTTCTTTTCTTGATATGCTTTTAGATGCTTTGATTTCTAAGGATCCATGTCCTATACACAAAGTAATGCTCATAGTCTCAAAGACATATTCCTTAAAAAATAGGCGACTCTATTCAAAAGAAACCTGCACAAGGATTTCCTAGGAATTAAACACATTTGAGTAAACAAATCAGATTTTTGTTTTGAAATATTCTGGTAGTCATGTAAAGGACATATGTGTAGAGGAAACACAGTAAATACACTTAAGAAGTTTTGGGAAAGCATGGGGAGTTATAAAGAGATTAGTGGAAGTTAGAATGGGAAGGAGAACACTGACTTAAAGTACATTTAAGTGGAGAATTATCAGGACTTACTGACCACCTGGATATAGAAAATCAAGGAAAGGAAGGCATTAGTGATATTTAATTGCTTCGATAAGTGGGTCATATTAAGCAGAAAGGGTATATTCTACCAGGGTAGGCTAGGTTATGATGAGCTAACAAGCAAGATACAGATGACAGGCTTAAAATAGTATTTATTTCTTGTTCAGTCAATTTGGCAGTGGGATTTGTGCAACTTAGTCACTAAGGAACCCAGATTGAGAGAGGTTACTATGATGCCACTATTTCAACATTTCCCTCCATTAATGAGTCCAAGGAAGACAGCATAGAGAATTATGCGCCAGTTTTGAATCTGTTTTCATGAAAGCAACAGACACACATTAATCTGCCCATATTTCATAGTTGGCCAGACTAATTACACAACCATACTTATCATTAATGCATAGGGAGTTGTAGCCTTCCATGTACATGGAGCTACAAGAGAACTATCTGTTGGTGGCATGAGTGATGTCTATCACCACTGGAAGAACAGGAGGAGAAGCCGACAGATGTGATAGTGACAACCCTAAAGGAAGAGGTCTTAGTGATTGGTATGGGAAGTGTTGGGGTGGTGAGAAAAGATAAGTACATTGCACATGGTGATATGGGAGCTTCCTTGAGGTACAATAAATATTCACCTTCCTAGTAAAAAGGTAGTTATTGCTAACAGTTCAGGAGACAGATCCAGTGGGAGACAGTGATTTCAAGTCATCAGATACGGTCATAATTATACTTATGAGAGTGTGTGGATGCTTGCAAGGAGAGTATGTCAAGGGAGAAAAGCAAAACAGGAACATGTTTTTGGAAAACTCCAACATTTAAGGTACAGCTAGAGAGAAAGAACCAGAAGATGATGGTTAAAAAAATTAGTAGCAATGTGGAATATATAAAATATATAATGCCAAATTTTAAAATGAGAACATAAAGGTATGTGGGTTTTCATATTTACTTGAGTAAAAATAATGACCTAAATCATAATTCTGTCACTTGTAATTTCCAGCAATCACGCTCATGTGAGTACATCCAGTCTCTTGGAAGTCACCTTGAAACAATTCTGCCTGCCAATCAGTCAGCAGCAGAACAGAGCTAAAAGGAATTAAGTAGCTCACACAGTGAGGGAAGCAATCTTGTTAAGTTGGGTTTCTAAGTGACCCCTGACTGACTTACCTCAAACTTGAGATGTCTTTGGCTTTCACGGTGTAAAGACTGAAGTCTAAAGAGCAGCTTGTCTTTTTGGAGTCAAGATTACAAAACTTACAAGAAAAGCAAACTTTCAAAGCTAAGCTTAAAAGAATTACACAAAGTGATCCTTGCTGTTCTTGAGGGGCAGTGACTCTGGTGGGCTTACGATGGGCACCGAAAGGGGTCACGTGATCTACTGGGTAAAGTCAAAATGTTCCAGTTTCAAGAGAGGATGGAGATGATCAGATCTGGGAAGCTTAAAAAAACAAACAAACAAACAGGTAATAAGATAAGCTTATTATGTTTGTGGTTTCCTGAACTGATACTGTTATTTTAAAGAGGTCATTAATTGTGCAACAGGAAAATCTTGAGGGTTCTAGGAAGGCTAATCCAAGGCAAAATACTTCTGTGCTCCCTCCCCCAGCTTCCTTTCTTTGGCAGGTGAATGACACTTTGTTCCTTTTGTTGGAAATGGCTTGTTATTTTTAAAATATATGCATTAATAATTCTTATGTTGTAACAGTGGAGAGGAATGAGGCTGAGTGAAGCAGTGGGCAGAAGGAAGAACAGAGATACCTGTGGGTGGTGAGTTTTCACAGAGGTTAGAAAGTGGGTGTTAACCTGAGTGGGGCATAGGCATTAATGAGATTCAGTGTAGGTGAACCAAGGGTGGAGAATGCAATCTTTAAGAGAGAACAAATCTCAAGAATAGACTGGCTACCGCGTTCAGTTTAAGAAAAATGTCAACCACCACCCCATTTACCTTATTTTCTAACTTTGACCTTATTTTCTAACTTTGCTTTTTCTAGCTCCTCATGACTAAGTCCATGATTTCTTGCTATCTATAAATTAAAATACTAACCTGGTTTCAAAGCCAAGTTAGCCAGAAGCAGAGCATATAGCAGCAACCTTGGCTCATTTCTCATATGTTCCTTATGGAAATGCACAGGAACATAGAAGAAGGCCTGGGCCCCAGTGGTTCAGTAATGATTGCTAGATTCTCATCTTTCTTTGGGAGATTTGTTACTGCCAAGAAATTGAGCCATCTGGGGTTTTCAATGATAAATCCTGGGGCACAGGGCTTCCTCTAATTCACTATGCTTTCTTATCTGGACTGGCTGAGTCTACATTCTTGCTCCCTTTGTCTTTCAGGATGGACTAGGTTATGCTCAAGTAACAAAACTACCCCTACAATCTTAGAGGTTTAATAAAACTAATGTCTATTTATTGCTTCCATGGAGAACCTATTTCAAGTTGTTGGGAGCTCTTATTTACATGTGTCTCACTCAGAGATGAATATTATGGAAGACTGTACCATCTGTAGTGTCATCAGTTACCAGCACAGAGGGGAAGAAATATGTTGAATGATGCACTGGTGTGTGTCACACACTTCTCCCTGGAAGTCACATTTGTCTGTCTCATCTCTTCACATTGTTTTCATTGGGCAAAGCAAGGCACATGACCAGCACAACTTCAAGTATGGTGAGGTAGTAGAACCCTAACACATATCCAGAAGGGATAGACCTGAAAAAATGGGTGACCACTGCAACTTTTTTTTCTTGAGTTGGAGTCTTACTCCATTACCCAGCCTGGAGTGCAGTGGCATGCTCATGGCCACCTCAGAGTCGACCCGCTGGACTCTGGCTATCCTTCTGCCTCAGCCTTCCAAGTAGCCAGAACTACAGGCACGTGCTACTGTGCCCAGCTAATTTTTTAAAATTTATTGTAGAGATGGGGTCTCACCAAGTTGCCCGGGCTGGTCTTGAGCCCATGGGCTCAGACTATATCCACTCACCTCGGCCTCCCAAAGTGCTGGGATTACAGGCTGAGCCACCGAACCTGACCCACTGCAACCTTATCTCAGCTGTTGCTCCAGGTTTCAGTCAGACGCTTTTCTAGTATGCTGACTTTTTTCAGGACAGGACCTGTACCATGAGAACTGTCAAAAGATGGAAGTTTTTGCTCCTTGACCTTTTCTACTGCAACTTCTGTGTGTGTGTATTTATTCTAGAACATGATGAACTGCCTGCCAAGAATTGTTTGAATCGTTTGTCACTTGGCTCTGCCCATTATAGCAATGGTCTCTAAACTCTTGGCAGGAAATAATGTCCCTCATGGACATAGTGCTGGCCAACCTAGTCAAAGCTCTGACTGAGTCTTGAATCAGTTTCCACGTCCCTTCTCTTCCCTTCATTTCTTTTTTTGCCTAGATTGACCTATAATGCCTTGCATTATGGATTGATCATGAACAGGTGAGAGAGATATAGGTAATAAATGAGAGTAGAAAGGCCACAACCTCCAGAGACCTTAAGAAGAGTGAAAAGAGCAGGTAGGGGTGACTTAGCTCAGCACCAAAGAAAAGTCTTAGTGCCTTTAAAAGGAACTCTCCCAGAAGGCCAGAAGGATGATGTATGGCATTTGTATTTGTAGCAATGCCAACACAATCACACTCTTTAATGAGAGTCTGAATAGCTCTGTCTACTGACCCTAGAGCAGGGACTTTTAAAGTATGCTCCTAGGACAAGTAGTATTAGAATCACCTAGATACTTGTCAGAAATGCACATTCTTGGGTCTCACTTCAGACCCATTATGATAGTTAATTTTGTGTCAACTTGACTGGGCCAAGGTGTGCCCAGAAATTTGGTCAAACGTTATTTTGCATATGTCTGTGAAGGCGTTTCTGGATGAGATTAATATTTGAATCATTAGACTGAGTAAAGCAGATTATCCCTCCAAAATGGGTGGGCCGCATTCAATCTGCTGGGGGCTTGAGTAGAACAAATGGCAAGGTAATGGATAATTCACTCTGACTGAATTTTTGAGCTGGTGTATCAGTCTTTTCCTGCCCTTGGATTGGGACTTACATCACTGGCTCTCCAACTTTCAGACAGCAGATCATTGAGCTTTTTTGCCTCCTCAATTATGAGAGCCAATTCTTTATAATAAATCTTTTTCTCTCTAAATATATATTCTATTGATTCTATTTCTCTGAAGAATGCTGACTAATACACCTACTGAATTAGAAACTCTGAGAATAGGGTCCAACCATCTGCATTTTAATAAATTTTGTCTAGATGAGTTGATGCATGCTAAACTTTGAGAGCAGATAAAGGAAGGAAAGGAACAGGGCCAGGGTGTCTCATTTGGGTCTGTAAACTCACCAAGTTTGCAATCTCTCTCAATCATGCCTCTAGGGAACAAATAGAAATATTTTCTACATTACAGTGAGATTAGGTTGGGAGAGGAGCTAGAGAAGCATGCCTAGAAAAATATGTGGAAGGTAAGAGTGAGACATGACTAAGGGCATTATTGCCTCTTTGTCTGAAAATTTCCCTCATGGACTCCTTTGCAAACTGTTTTCACTTCCTGAAGACATTGTACAGCCCAAAAGAGAAATTTTAGCTGAAACTTTAAGGGTAGTGGGCTGGATATTTTTCAGCTTCTGCCTGCCTCTTCTTGGCCTACCTCATTGCTCTGGCAGGAACCAGCTCAGGTACTGTTGACCTCTTTTGCCCTGGGGATTCTTTGCCACCATTACCTGTAACAACAATAGGAGCTCCATTAGGCCATTCTGATACATGTACTGACCTGGAAATGTGTGAAAATACCTCCTGAGGTAACATTTTACCTACAGTGGATGGCAACTGGAAGATAAACAATCTCTTGGTCTCTGTCTCAGGTAGATAATTTTGAGAGAGCTGTATGTTTTTCAAGACAGTCTTTTTAGAATCAAGATGCCATTGACCAAAGCAATTATCATAATAATGTACTAATACACTTTTTAAGAAAACCTACCTGATTCAACTGTTTGCAGTACCTAGCTCTTGCACCACAGGATCATCTCTCAAATAAACTGCCTTCACATAAAGCTTTGCTTCACGGGGGAAACATAGCTAAGACACTTTGACCCTCATCCATTTTCCTTTTCCAAGTATAGCTGCTTTTTCTCCCATTTCTATTTCTGGTGCTTTTTGCTATTCAAAAAATAATTAATCAATTTATTTTTAATAAACTAGTTTATAACAGTTCTATATTTATAGAAAAATTGTAAGGATGGTTTGGAGAGTTCACATATTTTTCAAGCCCAGATTCTCCTATTATTGATATCTTATATTAGGATGGTGCATTTGTTGCCATTAAAGAATGAGTAGAGATACATCATTATTAACTAAAGTCAACAACTTATCCAGATGTTTTTAGTTTTAAACCTAATGTTTTTTGTTTTCATTTTGGGATTCCAGCCAGGATACCACATTACGTTTAATGGTCATTACACTTCAGACTCTTTGTCAGATTCCTCCACTGTAAAGTTACCCTTTTCCCCATTTTTTCATACTTTACTTTTTTGAAAGAAAGTCATTATGCATAGCCCACATGGAAGAAATAGGGAGTTATATGAACTCTGCCTCCTTGAGGGCAAAGCATCTAGATAAATTATTTGAAATTCTTCTGCACAAGAGATTGGTCTGTTTGACCCCTTTATTTATTTATTCATTCACTTATTTATATCACCATGGACTCATGGATATTTATTATACTTGGGGTTGTAATCCAATGCTACTTTGTTTTCTTGAACAAATGGTTTCTTCTTTGGCCACAGGGAGCTCTTCCAGTTGTGTTCTCTGTCATAACTTTGGCATAACTTCATCATTGTGTGTTATATTACATTGTGACATTACAAGGCTCATCTTGTAATTTCCTGCCATAGTCTTAAAATGCGCTGTTTCATCAAGGTGCCCTGGCTCTTTGTATTGAAAAATTATATTAGAAACTAAGATATGAGTGTTAAAAATACTCTGAAAAGCCTTTTTATTCCCTACATCAACCCCAAACTATTCACTTTGATTGTTTGCTTTACCTGAGTCTGTAGTGTCATTCATACTTTCAGGGGATGTAGGGTTTGCTCCAGCTGATTACCATCTATTGTTAGGTTCTTATACTCAATCTTATACGCTTAATTTTTCTAGCTGTGTGGATGCCAGTTTGAGAAAATGGGACCATGGAAATCACTGGCCCCACCATATTCCATATCACACAGAATTAGCTGTCTTCATGGAATAATGAAATCACCTGTTAAAAGGCTAGTTTAGATGGCAGCTTGGCCGGGTTCGGTGGCTCAGCCTGTAATCCCGCACCTTGGGAGGCTGAGGTGAGCGGTCTGAGCCCGGGGGTTAGAGACCCACCCGGGCAACTTGGCAAGACCTCATCTCTACAATAAATCAAAAAACTAGCCGGGCGTGGTAGCGGGCTCCTGTAGTTCCAGCTACTTGGAAGGCTGAGGCGGAAGGATATCCAGAGCCCAGCAGGTCGAGGCTGAGGTGGCCGGGAGCGGCCACTGCACTCCAGTCTGGGCAACAGAGTGAGACTCTAACTCAAAAAGAAAAAGAAGATGGCAGCTAAAAGACAAGCTCTGTGGAGCTGGAGTATTCCCTCCAGGATTCAATATATCCACAAAACCAATATTTTGTACATAATTATGTGTCCCCAATAGCTAGAAACACAGGTCAAGAAGCCAAGAGATGAAAGCTGAATTTATTCCTCTTTCAGTCATTTCAGGTGACCCACTTGTGGAATTTGTCTTTTCCATCCACATGTCTTTCGGCATTGTTGGTTTGGAGATTTGGTTCTCAGAGAAAAAAATATTTTTATGAAGGTATGAATAAAGCCTTTCATTGGGATATAACTAACCATGATTATTACTAGGAGCTAGCATTGTTACTGCTTATAGTGACAGGAAGGATTATCTATGAAACCCAGTGGTTCACTAGGATGTCTCATGGTATTTCCATGCTCAGTGAAAATGATGGAATGAACAATTGCAATAAACATGGCTGGCTGAGTATAAGGCAATCAGAAGATGAAACTTCTCAGGAAAAAGAAAAAAAGTGTTACTCTAACAGGAAAACACCTAAATCCACTGAAGTTCTGGCTGAGTATAGGGAATACTTGGAATGAATGGTGAAAATAGGAGGTGGTGAATATAAGTTATAGATTTGGGATTAGTTATAGCAGCAAAGACTACATAACTCGTTACACTAACCATTTCATATTGAGTCTTTTGTGAAGACTGAGCTTACTACCATCCTGTAGACTCTGATGGCAAGAATTTATGTAGGGTATGAACAGATCCAAGTGTCTCAAGGGGGTATTCAATATTTTTGATGGACTACTTTGTTAGATTTTTGTCTCATATAACCTTACTGAGCTTCAGCTGCATTGTGATTTTTTTGCTTTCTGTCCCAGGAATTTTTCAGAAATTTTTGACCTCATTCATATCCTCATGAAAATGTTTTTTTCTCTGAGAACCAAATCTCCAAACCAACAACACCGAAGGACGTGTGAATGGAAAAGACAAATTCCACAAGTGGGTCACTTGAAATGATTGAAAGAGGAACCAATTCAACTTTCATCTCTTGGTTTCATGTAGGATGCTTGAAGGACCCCACTTAGCTTTTCTGGATCATGTACACACCTGGTCCTGAATTCAGAGTTAACACCCATTGGGGACAATCATTAACCAATTGGGCTATGGAATTTCATTGCATCTCTAATAGGCAATTATGGCAATAGTGTATTTCAGACAACCCCCAGAAAATCAAGTCCCCATTGTCCACAAGAGTGACCTTGGTATCTTACTCCTTGTGTTAGTATAATTTCCTTCCCTGTCTCACTCTCCCCAGGTTCTACTCTGCTTGGCTTATGTACCACATAAATTGTCTACTCATTTGAGTAGGAACTGCATCAAGTTCTGCTTTTATGGTAACACCGATTAAAATAGATGGGTAGGTCTACAATGGCCGAATGGATAGAGAGAGAAAATTTTCATGAGTAGAGGATTTGACATTATAATAAAAACTCACTGTAGATCAAGCACTGAGTTCTAATTATTTTTCCCAATTTCTGTATCATGGATAGTTTTTCCTATCTTCCTCTTCTTTCCCTTTCTCCCCTCCACAGAGTTTTCTAAACTTCCAATTAGAAGACAGGCACTATATCACAAAATCTGAGGAATACAGAGTTATGATCTTAATGAGCTTATGAGAGCTTGGTACAATGGATAAATCTATGGAATACTCTGTGTGTGTGTGTGTACATGCACATAAAACCACATGCACTGAGAACTCAAGGAGGGAGGTGGGGAATAAAGAGAACCATTTAGAAATGACCTGTAGGTCTTCTCCTGCCTGATCTTGAGTTCGTATTAAAGGGCTAGGCATGAGCACAGGGAAGCTGAGTGACATCAAGAATTACTTGACTGTTACTAAATTGCTCTCACCAGAGATTGAACCACTGACGCACATATGAGTTGAGGTATCCCCCATTATCTCTGATGAGACACCTGAGGCTGAAAAATTCTCTCTGCCTTCCATGCAGGCTGCCTGCAATCCACTGCCCTTGCCTGAATCACTTAGGCTCATTATCTTTCAAAATGTGACTATGATGCACAATCATCAGTTGCTTTGCGATAAACTAACGAATAAATTATTCTTACAGTTTCCTGTATTCTTCAGAGTCAGCAACTGACTTGCAATCAATCAACAGCATTAAGAACACAGGGTCAGAGGCACTGACATTTAGCAAGTGGGAAGAAGCATTTGATCAACTGAAGGCAATTTCCTGTGAAACTGTACCTTTGTCAAAGCAGGTGAATATGAAAATCCATGTACATATGTGCCAGAACATACTTATGGGTCTACACACGTGTGAACACACATAGATACACACACACGCACACACACACACACACACACACACACAGTGCCTTCCATTCTAATGGGAAAAAGTATTGTAATAAGAAATCAAACCCTGGAGTGGAAGTGCCTGGGTCTGAATACTGATGTAGCTCCTTAGTAGACGACTTTGGGGATCATCTTAAATAATTAAATAAATGATCATTGGGCTTTATAAGGATTAAAATAAATACTACTTATGAAAGTAATAGATGTTCTTAAGTGATAAATATCATTATAGCAACTGAATTAAAATGTGTTTCATATGTTACTTGACAATATAAAAAGACAGATGTAGGGAGAAAGATAAAGTCCTGAAACAAATCGACTAAATAAACTAGCAGAAAATGATACATTCTTATTACAAAATCTGAGGTCTACAGGAAAATCCCACCCAGTACCAGGAGCCAGGGAAACTGATTTTGTTTTATTTTTCCTTTTTTTTGCACTATGCCAATTGACAACATCTTTTGTACCTTCTCAGGGTTTCCATTTTTCCTGAAAATGAGGAAACTGCCTCTACTTTGTTTTCCTTTCTTGTTTTCCTTCCTATACTAGTTAGGTTAGGTGAATACTATTTTACTTTAAAGGGCTGTTCTCCGAGGATTATGTCCTAGTTTGAAGCACTCAGGGTCATTCTCTCCTGACCTCCATAGCTTGTACCACCTCCCATGGACCCCTTATCTGTACTTAGTTAAGGCATATTAATAAAGGAATTCTCTCCCACTGGGCTGTAATTATACAGAGGGCTAGATCTTATTCATCCCTGCATCTCTTATGCTGAGTACACACCTTCATGTATAACCGGGACTTCATTAATGATTTATTTTGCTAATAATGATGATGCTATCTCCAAGATATATTGTGCTGTTAATAACACCCTTTGAAGACCTCTCCATGGAAATAAGTAGAGGATACATGTTTACATTATAGCCTGCAATTGATATAATAAAATTTCTTAGTTTCATATGGTGCTTAATGTGATTTCTCTGATCTTACAAAGTTTCTATAACAAAGAGAAACATTAACATTAAGCTCCTCAGAAGTCCTGATGAAGAAGAAAAAAAGTTATACTATTCCTATTGGATAGATAATAATAACTAACATTTAATGAGAGTTTACTATATTCCAGGCACCATGTTAAATGTTTTCCATATGAAAACTTATTTAATCTTTCAAACTACCTTAGGAAGTGAGTACTGTTATTATGAGTTTTATTTTACAGATAGAGGAAGTGAGAAGCAGTAGGTAGATAAAATTTTGTACATAAGTATTTACTTCCTTCCATGTAAGAGGATCAAGAATTCCTGTCCTTTGCTATTTGACTTATCTCCCTATGGTACAAATAAGTGCCACAGGTGAACCACATATATTCTGTGGTCCCACAGGATTATAATGAAGCTGAAAAATTCCTATTATTAGTGGCTGTGTAGATATTATAACATCACTGCACAGCACATTACTCATGTATTTGAGGTAATGCTGGTGTAAAGAAACATTCTGTGCTGCCAATCATATAAAAGTATAGCATAATTATAGTATGTACAGTTCATAATACTTGATAATGATAACAAATGACTATGTTATTGGTTTATATGTTTACTGTACTAACTTTTTTTTTTTTTTGAGTTGGAGTCTCACTCTGTCACCCAGACTGGTGTGCAGTGGCCGCTCCTGGCCACCGCAGCCTCGACCTGCTGGTCTCCGGCGATCCTTCCGTCTCAGCATTCCAAGTAGCTGGAACTACAGGCAGGCGATATACCACACCCGGATGATTTATTTATTTATTTATTGTAGAGATGAGGTCTCACCAAGTTGCCCAGGTGGGTCTCGAACCCGCGGGCTCAGGCAATCCACTCACCTCAACCTCCCAAGGCGTGGGATTACAGGCTGAGCCACCGAGCCCGGCTCTGTACTAACTTTTTAATCAATATCTTACAGTATGTGTCTCCAGCTTATTTTTTTAAGTTAACTTTTTTCCCCATTTTAAAAATTATTTTTTATTTTAAAGATGTGGGGTACAATTCAGGATTAGGTATACAAGTGGACATGATACAGGTAAAGTTTGGGCCTTTCTTCGGTCCCCACTTTGTCTGGTTTGAGATTAGTATCCTTGTTGATGTTGTGTTCCCACCTCCACCTTGACAGTATCCTGCTACTGCCAATAAGTTAACTTTCAAACACCCTCGGGCAGGTCCTTCAGGAGTTATTCCAGAAGAAGGAATTGTTATCATAGGGGGTGACAACCCCTACGGTTACCGACTCTAAAGACCTTCTAGTGGGACAAGATGTGGAGGAGGAAGACAGTGATATGGATCATCCTGGCCTTGCATAGGCCTAGGCTAATAATGTGTGTGCTTCTGTTTTAGTGTTTAAAAAAAGTCTAAAAAGTTAAAAAAATGAAACTGTAAAAAGGCTTATGGAATGAGGATATAAAGAAAGAAAATATTTGTATATAGCTGAGCAATATGTTTGTGCCTTAAGCTAAGTGTTATTATAAAAGAGCCAAGAAGTTAAAAAAATTAAAAGTTTACAAAATAAATCATATTACAGTAGGCTGAGGTTGATTTATTACTGAAGAAAAAAACTTTGTTTTATAAATGTAGTGTAGCCTAGATGTACAGTGTTTATAAAGTCTACAGAAGTATACAGTAATGTCCTAGGCCTTCACATCGACTCATGACTCACTCACTGATCCAGCAGCAGAACCTCCAGTCCAGCAAACTCCATTCATGGAAAGTCCCCTATACAGATGTATCATTTTTATCTTATAGCATTTTTACTATATCTTATAGTATCTTACAGTATTTTTGCTATGCTTTTTCTATGTTTAAATATATTTGGACACACAAATATTTCTTGTTGCATTACAGTTGTATACAGTATTCAGTACAGTAGCATGCTACACAGGCATGTAGCCTAGGGGCAATAGGCTATATTATATAGCTTAGATATATAGTTGGGGTGTGCCATCTAGGTTTGTGAAGGTCTACTCTATGATGTTGGCACAGGGATGAAATCACCTAGTGATGCATTTGTCAGAATGCTCCCTCATCAAGAGACACATGACTGTGCTTTGCATATTAATATCATTGTTTAAGCCAATGAAATGTGAGTGGAAGAGACAGTAGACCCATTTCTTTTTTTTTTTTTTGAGTTGGAGTCTCACTCTGTCGCCCAGACTAGAGTGCAGTGGCCGCTCCCGGTCACCGCAGCCTTGACCTGCTGGGCTCCGGCGATCCTTCCACCTCAGCCTTCCAAGTAGCTGGAATTATAGGCGCGCGCTACCACACCCGGCTAATTTTTTGGTTAATTGTAGAGATGAGGTCCCACCAAGTTGCCCAGGCAGGTCTCGAACCCGCGGGCTCAGGCAATCCACTCACCTCAGCCTCCCAAGGCGCGGGATTACAGACTGAGCCACCGAGCCCAGCTAGTAGGCCCATTTCTATCACATGTTGTGAGAACGATCACATGGCTGGCTTTTACTTTCTTATACATCTGCCACGAGGCCAAGAGTGAGGTGCTACCTCAGCTGAATCCCTCAGTGAGGAAGACGTGAAGCTGGACCTCAGAGCTACAGTTGATACATGCCATAATACAACATGCGTGAGAAATATACCTTTATTATGATAAGCCACTGAGATTTTTGTTGTTGTCATTATACCACACAAGCAAGTACAGGCTGCCTAATATAGAAGGTTCAAGTAACTTGTCCAAGATTCCATGGTGATAAAGTTTGGATTCAAAATTATGCAATCTGGCTTGCAAAGCCGCATATTTAACTGCCACACAATATTGCTTCATAAGAGATAAAGACACTAAGGCTCAGAGAAGTAGTGATCTTAGCTTGTCTAAATCATGCAAAAAAACACTTTATCAAATTGGGACCAGAACTCTATGGCCTGAGCTCCTCCCATGACATAGTTAATATTTTGACTTGAGTAGTACCTAAAAGGTGGTACCATGTTCCTATCACACTAGAAAAGTTTGGAATTCATTCCTGTGCTTCACAGCCCAGCTGCAAAATGATTCTCTGAGGCGGAGCTGGATCTGGCCGCACAGTCTCTTCAGCATTCAGGTCCTTTCTCTGCGGCCGTCCTCTTTCTTGGGGATTATTTATGAGGGATGAAGGAAGAGGGGGCTGTGCAGAGTTATTTGTTTTCTGCGAAGCTAGGGGATTGGAAATGTTTTAGAAACATAACTGGTTGACACAAAGGATAAAAAGTTAAACATACAGAACCCAACATGTCCTCTCTCGGGACCCCTGTCTAACTAACAGCGGGATTCACTCCGACAGTGTACTGCAGACTGAATGAGGAAAAGACAACCCCGTGCAAACAAAGGCTGCAATACAATGGCTCTGAAGGCCTCATACTGAGTTCTGCGAGGGTGTTCAAGAGAAAATGCAGTTTGAGTGCTAGCTGGCCTAATGCAGAGACAGAGTCTGCTGCTCTGGGGTCAGAACACTTGAGGAATAAATTCAGGGGTTTTTTGCTGGGTTGCCTGTGTATATGAACATCACTAGGATCAGAGAGGTCTCTGCCCTGAGAAACATCTGCTCCTCCCTACCTCTGCCACATACACATTCACATAATTCAGGGTAACGTAATATAGAAAAATCTACGGCAACAGTTTGCTTCAGAACTCTTGCCTATTTTTACCCTTTTGAGATGCTTTACAAAATGGCAGGGTCTCAATAGTACTCACTGATTTATTCACTATTGTCTAGTAGGTTGCAGAGTCAGAGAGCATGTTGGTTTCTTTAATATTACATATCTAACAGTAGAGATTTTGATCAGATGATATTTGTGGCCCAGAAATGTACAGTATACATGCCTGAGAGTATATTATCAAGTAAAAAGCAAATTGGGACCAGTGTGAGGAGTTGGAGGATAAGCACCTTCTCAGAGATAGCTTGGAGAAAGCAAAACTGCTGCCTTGCTCTGTTGGGTGAGGAGTAATTACATCACATACTACAGATGGAAAGAAAAATCATTTTGCAACCTGAGATAAATTCAGAAAGCAAGCACACCCTACTCGAAACTAATTTCCCAAATAAATAAAGCCCTGAGCTCTCGTTAGTTATTGATTGTCTAATGAGAATAACTCTTTCCCTGACATTTGCAAACTTTCCTTCTGTGGTTATGTGATGACCCTCTGTCCTGCATTTGGGATAATCATGAAAAAATTGATGTTATCCCACCATTACAGGCTTACTGTGCTTTTGTGTATTAGATTATGCCTTATAAAAAGCAGATGTGAAAACAGGATTAGAGATGCCAGGTTTTCTCGGGGGAGATGTCTCGGACAGAGAAAGTCAAGGAGAGCCCTGAGACCACCATACAGGTTTGAGACTTGTGAAAACAGGGAGGGAAGGAAGGAGTGGCTATCAAGAGCCCCACAGTGCAGAGCAGTTCTGTGAAAGTCTAGGCCTGGCTGATGGGGAGTTTCAAGCCACAGTTGCCCATCAGAGAAATCTCACAGGAACTGCCTACTTCTAGTATCTCATTATGCTCAGTGATTGGCGAGGAGAAGCCCAGGGAAGTATGGCCTGATGCGAACACCACAGTAGATTCGAAGATGTGGCACTGGCTATCATTTCCTGCAGCAGGTTCTCTGAAAGGGAAGTAGGTTCTCTAGAGCATCTGTGTTTTCTGCTGCTGGTTTTCTAGAGGAGAGATTGGGTCTCCAGACTTTGGTAACCTAATGATTTTTTTTCTCTTTGAAACCTATCATAATTTTTATTTGGGAATTCAACTTTTCAGATGTATAGAATTCCTTGTAAAGCATTGCAAAGAAGAGTAATTTAATATCCTTAATACTCTAGTCCCTGAGTAAAGTTTAAACATAATTTATGAAGTGCCTATTAGTTGTTGGCAGTTGCAGATACTGGGTACAGTAGTGAATAAAACATAAAATTCCTGTCATTGTGTAATGTACATTCTCCAAGTGAGCAGAGGCAGGCCATAAATATGTAAATGTTTTGAAGTAGTTGATTAGTATTTATAGTTTTACATTTTACATTTAAATGCACGATCTGTTTTGAATTAATTTTTGTATGTTATATAAGATCTAGGTTGAGTTTTATCTTTGTGCCTATGGATGTAAATTGTTTCAACACCATTTGTTGAAAAGAATAATATATTGAATTGTTTTTGTGGCATTTGTAAAAAATCAGGGGGTTACATTATTGTTGATTTTGATTACTATAACTATATAATAATTCTTAACATTGGACAGAGTGACACTCCCACTATATTCTTTCACAAAGTTGTTTTAGCTATTCTAGTTACTTTGCCCTTCCATATAAAATTTGAATAGCTTATGATATCTATAAAAGTCTTTCTGGAATTTTGATTTTTTAAAAATGCTGTTTTTAAGTAATTCAGTGATGTGTTTTTGTGTAGTTTTGTCCATGTTCTCTTTTTATTTGGGAGTTTAACTTCTTGGATTTGTGGGTGTAATTCTCATCAAACTGAACAATTTTTTTTAAAACCATTCTTCAAGCATTTTGTTTCTCTACTTTCATGGTTTCTGATTATTTATCTACTAAGCTGCTTGAAGTTGAAGTTGTCCAACAGTTCCCTGATGTTTTTTCATTAAAAAAAATTCTCTTTAATCTCATTTTGCTTAGTTTCTATTGTTGCATCTTTAAGTTTCCTAGTCTTTTTTTAATCTGCAATATCTAATCTGCTATTGATCCCATCTAATGTATTTTTCATCTTACACATTGTGGTTTTCACCTTGGAAGTTCTATTTGGGATATTTAAAAAAAAATCTTCTATGTCTTTACTTAACATTTGAACATCTGGATCATAGTATAATAGCTCTGTTTTTTTCCAAAGTCAGTCAAAATTAGCAGAGGGGGGTTGCATACCAACTTCAGTGACACTAATGTTAATAAGTTCTGATAACCCACTACCATTGGACCAGCTTATAATATGAATAGCTCTTTTAATGACTTTGCCTGCTAATTCTAACACCTGTGTCCACTCTGGATTATATCTAATTGATTACTTTTTCTTCTCATTCTGGATTATGTTTTTCTACATCTTCACATGTCCAATATTGTGAATTTTACTTTTTTGGGTAGTGAGAATTTTTGCATTGTTACATATATTTCTAAGTTTTATTTTGGGTTGCATGTAACTTAATTGAAAACATCTGTTTCTTTCAGCTCTTACTTTTAAGATTTATTAGGTGGGATCTAAGCAGGGCTTGGCCTAGGATTATTTCCTACCACCTCGATTAGACCATTTTGAGTACTCAACTCAATGTCTTGTGAATCATACTTTTTTTCATACTGAATGGTGGGAACAGGAACTATTTTGGACCTGCTTGAATCCAGACACCGTTTCCTCAAATTCTTCTGGATGATTCTTTTCTCAGCCCTGTAGTTTTCTCATTAGCTTCTGTAGATTTCTGGAATTTCTCTACATAGCTGTAGGTCTCTCCTCCTCTAGCTATTCTGCTATACTAGGGCTCTCAGCTCTGGCTCCTTGACTTTGGGGCTGTTCCATGACTTGCCTGGGCTCTTACTCCCTGTGTTGTAGCCTGGAAAAACTCAGGAGCTCCAGCCCACATTCTCTCAAAGATTATTATCTTCATTGTCTGCTTGCTAGTGTTTGAAAACTGTTGCTGCACATGTTTTATTCATTTTTTTGATTGTTTCAGATGAAAGGGCAAATGTAACCTCTGTTACCCTATTTTAGCTAGATGAGGAGGTATAGGTAAATTTCTTCCTGCCCCATGCCACCACACCTCCCAATAGCTCATAACTTTGGTAGAATAGGAAAGAAAAAGTCTGAAAATGAGAGAACTACTTTTAACAATGATACTATTCACATTCTCTGTCCTTAGGATTGTCTAGGCTAGCTATCAAATAAAAGAAGTTCTTAACTAACTAGCATGATTATGAGGTTCTTTCCTCTGTCATAGTTGAACAAGTTAAAAAATTGTGCAACTCTCTGGAGTAATAAGACAACAGACAGAATTCCATCTTTTGGGGATTTTCACAGTCTTCACTGACAATTTATAAGAAGTTTTCTTGTTTTAGCTGCAAGGTATGTCCATTGGACATTCATATTTGCATGCTCCATAGTGCCCTCAGCATATCAGAATATATGTTCTTATTCTCTACAGATTGTCTTTAGAGTGTCTTAATTTCTTTAAGAGTCAATTTTTCCCAATCTGGAAATATTGATTTATTTACTTTTTGTCTACACTTCAAGATGTATTTATTCATTCACCTTGTCTTATTGTTGCTTTCCTTAAAATGCCCACTGAATGCTCCCATTACCATGTTTCTGTTTTCCAGATAGAGTTTTTTTTTCTTCTAAACTTAACAAAGACTTCTGGATAATCCCTCTGCTTCTCAGTTCCTCAGTCAGAATCCATTGTAGGTAGCACTGATATATCAGACTTCCCTGCTTTCCCCTTTAATCATGCCAATGCCTTTTCTTAGCATTCAGCTCCTACCAAAATATGATTCCACCTTTCATTAATTCTTGTGCCAACTCTCACTTCTCTGTTTTATTAATGCAGTCCTATATTTATTTATCAATTCAACAAATATTTATTAAGTGCCTACACTGAGTAAAGCACTGGTCTTATGTTCACAAATAGTATTTCCTACACTCATGAGGTTTCTATTCTAATTGGGAGGCAAAGATAGTGACATGCGTTTAATATGAGTAAAGAAAATAATATGTAACAAGTCAGTATGTGTTTAAATTCTAGGCTAGTGTAGAAAACAAAGAAAGATGGTCCAGTAGTTTGGTGGCAGGGCTCACTTTGGACTGGAACAGTGTGGAAACTTCATTAAGGATGTCAATGACAAGAACAATATCTTGAAGAATAAGTCATATTTGTTTTAGTTAAAAAATGTGAGGGAAATAAATCTTATTTATGATAAATAATATAAGCAGAAAAATGAAGGTAGATATGCTTGGTTTATGTAATGCAGCCATCCCAGAAATCTAGATTGAAGCTACTTTATGGAGGTTTTGAGTATCCTATTCCATTTTGTAATAATAATCATAATTATTATGTTATTAAACTCTTTTTATGTGCTGGGCTTATATTATTACCCTTTACAAATCTTCATAATATTGCTAGATATATAGTATTTTTCCCAACTTAGATATGAGAAAAGAGTCTTAGAGGTTATACAAGATATATAATGAAGCTGGAGTGAGACTTGAATGCAGCCCTACCTGATTTCAAGGCCAAAACATGCACCTTTTCTGCTTCACCTCACTTTCTTCCTCTGAGCACATCACAGGTGATGAATTTCTGCTGGACAAAAGCATGGTTGGGAGAGGTAGAATGTCAGAGGTGAGAAGAATAGTAAAAGAGTATATTTTAGTGAGCAGTTTCTTAGTGAATAAGGACTGTAGCCATAACAGTGGGAGGGAGATGAAATGTATGAGAAATATAGATAGAGGTTGTATGGATGGGACTAAAAAGTACTTTAGGCTACCTGGCTGACAGAAATGTCAGAATAAGGAAGGCGGACTCTTGTAGGGAGAAAGATGTTGTGATTGATTTTACATGTGCTAATTTAGAAATAATTCCTAGAAGAGTTAACAAAAATGTCCATAAACATGATTGGAGCTTAAGAAAGAAGTTAAATTGACAATGTAGAAGCAAAGATTTGGCAATTTATGGACCTGTTATTGGAATAGTAGCCTAAGAGAGAAGGAAGGATAAAAATGAATGGAGTTTTGGAAACTAAGCCTTAAGAATGTCTTTATTTTGAAGATATTAGGAGGAAGAGGCATCTATGAAAAACAAGTAGAATCATGTCAACAGATGCTATGCTTGGGGAGTCCGAACAGTTTAGTATCAAAGAGGTATTTGCCAGGAAGCATTAGACTAAGAAATTACTTCATTGCTTTCCTATGTGTTCATGGGCTACAATAGTGCAATATAATCTCTTCCTCTTTTGAAGTGCTACAAGATAATTATCTGTTCTAAACAATTGAGCACTTGATTATATTCTGGCTTGCATTGTTCTCTAATTTTTTTTCTCTCTTAGCTCTTATCTCTGTGGTCTCAAGAACAGAGACCATGTCTTCTACTTTTCATATTTGCCATGGTGTTTGGCAATGTTGATCATATAGCAAGATTTTAGTAAATACTTAGATTGATATGCAGTGTGCAACTCAGTAAAAAGCTCTGTACTGATGTAACCCTTAAGTTTTCGTAGATAGGTCCTGAAAGTAAACAATAAATATAAATTGTATTATTCTTCATTTATAAGTGATGCAATTAAGATGAAAAATCAGAGACAGAAACACTAATATTATTTGTTGTTATTTAATCAAGTCATGTATCTATTTAACTCCTTTTTCTAGTCAAGCACTAGAAAATCACAAAGTATTCTTGCAAGAAAAAATTTGTTACAAATATTGACTTTAGACATGTGAATTTAGAAATAATTCTTGGAAGAGTAAACGAAAGTGTTAAGAATTCATTAAAGAAAATAGGAGTGAGCTTGACAAAGAAGTTGGATTGGCAGTGAAGCCATCTGAAGATGGAACCAGAAGACCCATGATACATATAAGATAATTCTTTGTACTGCAGATATTTTTTCATGTGCTTACGACATTATGGTGAAATATATAATTGTTTGAAGATCTTGCTTTACTAGTGGGAGCTTATGATGATATTGAGACTCTAAAGAATTTATTTTGAAACATTTAAGAGTGCTTTTAGAACATCCGCATGTTTCAAGAAGTCCCATACTAATTTACAGACATAAGAATTTGAGTATAGAACTTAATTTACAGGCCTAAGAACTTGAGTTAAATGCCACTATTGAATGGTCATTATTATAGGTACTCTCAATCTGTGAAATAAGGAGAACGAAAAGATTGGAAACTAAGCCTTAAGAATGCCTGTATTTTGAAGATATGAGGAGCATTAGCAATATTGCGTTAGCTTTTATAACATGGTGCCTAGTGTAGAGTGGACAGATTCCCAGGAATGACTGCCATTGTGCAAATGACAATGATAAGGATGATGAAACAGCATGAGGAACTCTAGGAACATCGAGGAGAAAACCCTAAACCAGATTAAAGAGATTAGGGAAGGGTTCACAGATGAGGTTGGGGATAGTTGCGAAAGGCCAGAGAGGTCCAAAGACACACATCTAGATGACTGCAAATAGATTCTAAATGGCTGAAATGAGGTTAACTCTGACATAAAAATTACTTTGTTAAGTTCTAAAAACAGACTTATAAAGTGGCTTCCACATATGAATATATTTTTTCTTTCTCAAATCATTGAAAAATTGTGTTGGAAAAAATGTCAACAGAAATTGTATTTAGAACTCAAAAGGACCTTAACAGTTCTCTAGTTCCACCTTTTTACTTTCCTAATGAGAACATTAAGGTCAGGCGTGGGCGAAGGACTTGCTTAAGGGAACAGCCGTTAGGTAGTGGCAGAGCTGAGATCCGAGCATGACAGGGCTGACTCTATCTAGTGTGATTTCTACCCAGGTCAGCCTCAATAATGAGAAAGCAATGCTTATTAGCACACTTAGATTGTTATCATCGCAACAGCATGTCAAATAACTTTACATTTCTATAACATTTTGAACTTTTCAAAATACTTTCACATCTGCTATCTAATCTGATTCTCACAATAGCCTGTGAGGTATTTATAAAGTAATTTCATTTGAAAAATGAAACAGCAATAACACCACAAATGAGTGTAGGCCCCAAAGTGTAAAGAGACTATTTCTAATCAGACAGATGGAAAAAATGTTCATCATTCCTCATTTTGACTTCTAGGTCAGAAGTGGGGAAAATGTGATAGGAAGCTTTGTGGATGAGGTCATCATACATTTTAGATCTTTTGAAAATGTTACAATTTTTTGATGATGCTTTCATCAAAGGTCACAAATGTACACTTGTGTAATGCTGATATGTGGAGAAGTTGTACCTGCTTTATTTTGCCAATTAGTATCTTATTCTGATACTGTACTGCTGGTTAATGGAGACAAAAATAAATTTGACACCTGAAGTGTGCCTGGGGAAATGTAGGATAAGTTTGGTGAATATGGTGAGTAACAAACCATACATGCTTGTTTCTCTAAGGTGTTGTTAGTTTTTCACTAGGATCCCTAAAATCCATCACATTTTTCTATGAGGAAAATTTATTTTCTCCAGAGAACACTCCTTTTCTTTCTGTTCTATAGAAAAAAAAAATATTTATTCTATTATCATATCTTTGACAATATTTAGGTCAAATAAGCCCAAAATGGGGCTGTGTGCTCTAGTTGTTATAGTATAGAGTGCAACCTCCAGATTTAAGCTGCCTGGGCCCCGTTTATGACTCTACTAAGAAAGCAAGCATGGAAAATGTACCAACCTTTCCATGCCTCAGTTTCCTGTAGATAATGAGAGTGTGATGTTAGAGTCTACCCTGTGTATTTATTGTGATGATCATGTGAGTGATCCCAGAAGTCCTTAGAACAAGGTCTGATTTCTAGTTAATAAAAAGAATATAGCTTCTTAGGGAAGTGCCTGTCATATAATTATATCATATAGCTATTTAATATGGTTATTATTAATATTTTTAACCTGTAAGTCAAGATGCGAGTTTTTTAAATTTTAATTTTATTTATTTATTTATTTATTTATTTATTTATTTATTTATTGAGTTGGAGTCTCACTCCATCATCCAGGCTAGAGTGCAGTGGCATGCTCACGGCCACCCCAGCGTTGACCTGCTGGGCTCAAGTGATCTTTCCGCCTCAGTCTTCCAATTAACCAGAACTATAGGCGCATGCTACCACACCTGGCTACTTTTTAAATTTATTGCAGAGATGAGGTCTCACCAAGTTGCCCAGGCTGTTCTCGAACACGTGGGCTTAGGAAATCCTCTAGGCAATCCTCTCACTTCGGCCTCCCAAAGTGCTGGGATTACAGGCTTGGGCCACCATCCCAAGCCATGATAACTAGTTTTATTAGGACAAGAAGATATTTTCTGCTTCTGTTCTGAGGTATATTATATATATTACTGATGAGCCCTGTTACTAGGGTAGAGAATGAAGGATGAGTGGGCCCTTTATTGACACTTTCTGGAGCTTTGTTCTCTGTAGTGATGTCAGCCCCTATAATGTTATATGCGATTTATGTGCAATAATTGAACGGATGTCTAATGAATAAACAAATAGATTTTTTCATCGTTATCTACTTTTACCTTTATTCAAGAGCTTAGAACTATTTAGCTAGTAAAATATTACATGGAACTGCCACTTCAACACTTGGAATACCACTGGAGATTAATTTACAAACTTCTGAAAGGCAGTGGCAAGAAGGTGGTTGGTAACAAGTTTATTACACAAGTTCTGTCCTTTCCAGAGCATATGTAAAAATGTCAAATGGATTTAAATTCACTTAAACTACAAAGTTCTTTGTTTATCCTCTTTATTTTTTCCTCCTCTCTCCCTGCCTGAAAATATTAAGAATTTCTACTTATTCAGACATAGTAGAGAGACTCAATGATGGATACGATTTCTATATCTGAGTAAGAATGAATCTAATTCCTCATCATTTCATGAAAAGTCCATGTTGGGGTATGTCAGGATGACCAGATTATACAAGGAGGCCAAGAATGATATGAAACAGCAAGGATAAGGGATGTCTGAACAGCTCAGACCTGTTTCACCAGAGTGTGAATGCTCATAGGTCCTTATTTCTGTCTTTCTCTCTGTGTCTTCCCTGTCTTGGTTGCCACAGAACAGAGCACATTTTTAAGGAATTCTCTGATGTTCCTGGCTTGGCATAAGATAGAAAGAATAATACAGAGACAAAAAACAAAGGAAATTTCTGGTTTGATTTAGAAGGCAGTGCAACCTAACCATCCTCTTAATTACATGGTAATAGCATTTAGAGCTTGAGTGAACCTCATCTTGGGCTCAAGGGAGACGTAAATGAAGTGGTCTGTCTACAGCTGACCTGAGTCTCCCAGGCCCCAGTAAACCTCCAGGCAACGTGAACATGCACTGATGCTTTTTAAATGGAGGCAGAGCTCAGTAGAATCCAACACCACAGGGAGGGTAGGGAACATTTGTGGAGTGACGAAGCTGGTCTGAGGAGCTGTGTGGCTTTCCAGTTTGAGAGGCTTATGGGAGGAGTGAAAGCGAACAGCAGCCGCATCTTTCGCAAATGCTGGGATCATGGAGCCACTTGTGGAAATATAAGAGGCCAGAAGCAATCTAGAGCAGTGGTCTCTGCAAGAGTGCTCTCACATGCACTGGCTGGTCCGGCAAGAACATAAAAGCTTCCATGTGCAGCTAGTTTTTATTTTATTGAAAAAATGTATAAAGACTAAACACATATGTATTGGTGGTACTTACTCAAAAAAAGTGGTAAGGCCTAGAATTTCAAAAAGTTATTTTGTCTTAGAGTTGGAAAGGTTAGGGTTGTTCATCTTTTCAATGCTGTCTAGCCCAGGGTCTGACTGGGGAGTTTTTGCTGTATATGAAACATCCCCAAAACTTATTGACTTAAAACAATAAGTATTCTTGTGTAAGAGTCTATGAGTCGGTTAGTTTTACTGATCTAAGTAAGCCACTACTGACTTCAGAGGGGCTTATTCATTTGTCTGTGGTTGGCTGGTGAATCAGCAGGGAACTGTCTGACTGGTCTGGAATGGTCCCACCCACATGCCTTGTGGTCAGATGACCATTAGCTGCTGTGGTGAGAGTGATTATCACTTGTCATTCAGCAAGCTTGTCCAGGCTTTTTCTCATGGCAGCTGGCCAAGGCAGTAAGAGAACAAGGCCTCCTCAAGACTAGGCTCAGAACTGGCACAATGTTATCCATTGGTCCAGATTCAAGGGCACGGGAAGGGGAAAGGCTTTGCTCTTTGGTGAGAAGAAATGAACAGTCATGTGGCAAAGGGCATGGATATAGAAAAGGGAATAACTGAGCCATCTTTGTAATGGGCATAAGATGGTGCTAAATATATTTCTGTCAAATGAATTGGTGATCTTAAATGACATCTAGCTCCCCACCACTGCATGCTTCAGCACTCTTTATACCATTTTAACCAAGTGGTTACCCACCCTTGGCTTGAGCACCGCCTGCAACAGGAAACTCTGCTTTCTATTGTTGCCCATTTCTTCTGAAGTTAATTGACTGAATTTTATATATATCTATATATCTTGAGTTGGAGTCTCACTCTGTTGCCCAGACTGGAGTGCAGTGGCACACTCCTGGCCACTGCAGCCTCAACCTGCTTGTCTCCGGTGATCCTTCCGCCTCAGCCTTCCAAGTAGCTGGAACTATAGGCCCGCGCTACCATGCCTGGCTAATTTTTGATTTATTGTAGAGATGAGGTCTCACCAAGTTGCCTGGGCTGGTCTCGAACCCGGGGCTCAGGTAATCCACTCGCCTCGGCCTTTCAAAGAGCTGGGATTACAGGCTGAGCCACCGAGCCTGGCCCTGAATTATATTTTAAAAGTTTCTTTATCTGTTTGGAACTCGGCTTTTCTGTGAAATATTGAAAAAGATCTTCAGAATTCATAATAGATTTAACTATTTTTTTTCTGAGATTCTATGCAAGTTTTCTGAAATATGGATTGTCACTCCTTAGATTTTCATTCTTTCTCTCTTTTATCATAAAACAATCATGTATTTTTAAGGTTAGGACACTATGAAAACATCTACTTAAGTTTTACCAAGGACCCAGAGGCCAGAAATTGATAAGTTCCAAACAGTGTATTTTCTATAGCACTTTTATGATGGTGTCTGCTACAGAACATTTTTGTTGTATAGAAAGAGAAATTTTGAAAATGGTCATCTAGCATTTCCAAAGGGCTTTGTGGATGTTCTGAGTTTTTCCTATGGCAATTTTGTGAGATCAGAGAGGGTTTTCATTCTTCTCAATTTATAGATGAAGGTTTAGATACAGGTGGTATGGCTTAGTCTACAGGATATGTCAGTGGTTGAACCAGCATAAAACCTTCTGGCCCAAGGCTCCATCAGTTTGCTGACCTGTATTTTTATTGGTAGGTGAAGGCAGACTGAACTCATGGACTTGGATTCTACCCTGCAGCTCTCATCCAGCTGAGAGTCAGAACCTTACATTCTGCAGCAAAAAGAGATTTTAGAAGTCTTTTAGTCTAGGATTGAGTTCTGATCAGGTTGTGAATCAATTTAGTGGATTGCAGATAAGTTTTTAAAAAATGAAATTGAATAGAATATAGAAAAGAGTAGAATAAAATAGATTGTATTTATATAGATAATGTTAATAAAAGGTTTATATTATTTCTATAAATATGTACTTTTACATATGTACATTTAGAATCGTAATTTGAAGTATTATTTCTTTTGTGGGTCATGTTTAAAAAACTTTTAAGGCATTAATCTAGTCTAGCCTCCCTTATCTTAAAACTCAGAAAATGGAAGCTCAAGGACATGAAGTGACTTGACTCAAGTCACCAAAAAGGTTAGTGACCAAGGTTAAGTTTAGAATTTAGATTTCCTAGTTCTCACCAGAGTCAGCATGGTATGGGGGGACGAGCAGGGACTTTGGGTCAAATAGAAGTTGGTTCAGATCCTTGCCTCATTATGTGCTGGTTGCATATGATAAACAAATTTCTTACCTTCATTTTATAGGTAAGAAAACTGAATCTTGGAGAGGTTAATAATTATATCTTTGACTTCAGAATGGAGTTCATATTAGATAATACTTTATAGACAAAACAGTTAAGAACTGACTCATTTGGTAAATAATTTTTGTGTGTGGGGGGGGAGGAATTTTTTTGTCACTCATTTCTCTTTTAAATATTATTTCTATTGGTATACATAAGATGATTTAACTTTGACATAATGAATGATAAACACCTGAGTAATTCTAAATTTAACTCTATGCAACAAATATGTGCTAGGGCTTCTAAAGATTATAAGGAAACATATCATACAGTTAATATAGAAGACAAAAATTAAACAGATGTCCATGAAAAGGCACTTTGTAAAGTCAAGCAGAACTTGATCATTGTATCATATGGATGATACAAAAAATAAATGGAACAAATCTGAAGAGAGAGAAATCTTTGAGGTAAGGGAATCAAGGAGGGCTGCCTGGAAGACATTGAACTCAGTGATGTTTAAAGAATGGGTAGAGTTAAGAAAGTTATGGAAAGTAGATAGCACCATGAGAAAGAGGAAGGGCAAAAAGACACAGAGGTGGAAGGTTTAATGGGATAGGACATATCTAGTTTGGGCTCTGTGGAAGGCATAGATGAAGAAGCAGAGGAATCGTGGACGGCCTAGATGGCCAGCTCAGGTTTTGGGGTGTCATTCTGCAAGAAATGGTCTTCAGAGGCTTTGTCCAAGTAATGGCATAAGAAGAAAGTATTTAAAGAAAGCTAATTCTCTGTTTTGTAGGAGCACATAGTTTCTTGGAGGTGATACGTCTTGCAAAATTTAAATCATGGTAGGATAATTGATTTTCAGTCATGATAACTATATATTACTATGAAGAAGGCAACAGCAGCAAAAGTAATGAATTCAATTTGAATATTCAAATTTGAGACCGGCAGGCTAACCCCACATCTCATGGATTCTGGGTAAAACAGATTTGGGGAAATTACTCCTAAAGCATTAGGCAAGAGGCAGATAAGAGATGCAAAGCTCTGAAGATAGTCTAGAAGAGAAGAGAAAGTTAACCTTGACAGGGCCCAGAAAAATGATAAGATGGAGAGAATATTTAGTACTTGAATGAGACTGCATGAAAATACTCAAGAAGTTTTGTAGAAATTGTCCCATCAGAAATGACTGATGTCTCTTAGAAGTCTAACAAATGACTAGTTGGAGTTCAGCGTGAGTATTATAGTTGACAGCCTGAAAAGATAGTATAGACAATAGGTGATTTGATGTTCCCACACTTAACCCAAGAATAAAGACACTGCGTAACATAAAACAAGTAATTACTATAGTGTTCTCATTCCTGAGACTGTAGTCATTTTTACTGTCCTCATATTCCAGAATCATTTTTCCTTTTTTTAATGTCACCCCCAGTTTTGTCTCTTCTGTTTAGGACAGGACTCTTGCAAAAAAAAAAAAAAAAAAAAAAGAAGAACAAAAAATATAGGGTATCACCTCTAGTACACCATATGTGGACAAACCAATCATATTACTTCATTATTGTTGTTGTTAGTGCTTTATTATTGTTTTACTATTTTTATCTTCTTTCTGGAAATATCATTGTATGTTGTCAGAGGTAACTGATGCCAAATAAAGGAAAGCAACGGTAAAAATTGTATTAGCCTTTCTAAGTAAGAAACTGCCCTATTGATTCTATTTGCATTTGATTTAGCCAGTCTTCAGATTCTTCACTTCCCAGTTGAATATTTCAATGACCTTGTAATATAACAGCTGGTACATAATTTAGAGACCATTAATAACTCCTCCTCCTCCTTCTCCTCCTCCTCCTTTTTCTTCCTCTTCTCTTTATTCTCCTTCTTCTCCTCTCCTTCCTCTTCTTCTTCTTCTTGACATAGTGCCTTCAACATTTCCTCAGACTTTTCAGATTTTCCCTTATTATGACTATCTTTTTAATCTTATTTTGAATGTTTATTGGTTTCTTTGCATTTATATACAATTGGAAATGAAACCAATGTCTCACCTATGGTTTTACTTTAGCTCTAGAGTCACAGAGGGATGGTTGTGTGATTTTTCCGAGTTACAGAATTTCTTTTTTTTTTCTTTTAATAGCTTAGGGGTACAAGGGATTTTTGGTTACATGAATGTTTTGTATAGTGGCAAAGAAGTCTGGGCTTTAAGTGTACCTACCCAAACCCCCACTAGTGCACATTATACCCAATAGGTGACCTCTCATTTCTCACTCCCCTTTCACCCTCCCCATTTTGAGCCTCCAGTGTCTATTACACAGGAAATACGTCTTTGTAGACCCATAGCTTAGCTCCAACTTATAAGTGAGAACACATGGTGTTCAATTTTCTGTTCCTGCATTATTTCACTTAAGAAAATGGTCTCCAATTCCTTCCAAGTTCATGCAGCAGGCATTATTTCATTCTTTTTATGGATTAATAGTTTTCCACGATATATGTATATACGACATTTTCTTTATCCACTGATCAGTTGATGGGTATTTAAGTTGATTCTACATCTTTGCTATTGTGAATTGTGCTGTGATACACATGCGAGTGCAGGTGTCCTTTTTGTATAACCATCTCTGCTCCTTTGGGTAGACACCAAGGAGTGAAACTGCAGATAGATATACTTTTGGTTCTTTGAGAAACGTCCATACCGATTTCTATAGAAGTTGTACTAATTTACCTTTTCACCAACTGTGTATAAATGTTCCCTTTTCACTGCATCTGCACCAACATATATTGTCTTTTGATTTTTTATTAATGACCATTCTGACTGGTATAAGGTAGTATCTCATTGTGGTTTTAATTTGCATTTTTACTGCGCAGTTTAATACATTAGATTGTTTTTTCGTTTTGTTTTGTTTTGTTTTTCTGAGTTGGGGTGTCACTCTGTCACCCAGACTGGAGTGCCTGGGCTGAAGTGATCCTCCCACCTCACCCCCCTGAGCAGCTGGTTCTACAGGCACACATCACCATGCCCAGCTCATGCTTTATTTCTTTTTAAGTTGGAGTCTCACTTTGTCACCCTGGTTGGAGTGCAGTGGCATACTCTTGACTCATTGCAACCCCATCTTTCTGGACTCAGGCAATCCTTCCACCTCAGCCTCCTAAGTAGCTGGGACTATAGAGGCATGCCACCATGCCCAGCTAATTTTTTTATTTTTTATTTTTTATAGAGGTGAGGTCTCACTATGTTGTCCAGGCTGTTCTCAAACTCCTGGACTTAAGCAGTACTCTGGCCTCAACTTCTCAAAGTACTGGGATTATAGGCATGGACCATCTCATTCAGCCTTATATTTGTGATATCAAAATAATTACATAAATTATATCAGACCCAAGTTATACACCTTTTCAATTTTGCTTGGCTCCACCTGCCTCAGTCTTCTCTGCCACTCTTTCTTTGGGGTCTTCATGTGGCTGACATATCTCCATTGCTGCCCCTAGGTTTCCCACTATTGGAGTCTCAGCCTTTCCAGTACTCAGACCAACCCACCTGAATCAACAGAATCTCTGGTTCAGTTCATGGATTTAGGACAGAGATGGAGTGCCATAGGTCACCATAGGTCACGAGAAATAAGATCTAGCTTCTCCAGTGGCTGCTGAAAGGGCCAGGTAACCCTGAGAGATGTATGAGGATATTAAAGCCCTCCAGGACAAAATTTGACCAATGACAGATAAGATATAGAATGGAACCAGTAGTTTTTAAATGGAATATTCTGTGTGTGTGTGTGTGTGTGTGTGTGTGTGTAGTCAGTCCAAAGTGCATAGAAACTTTCATATAAATGAATAATCAGCTAAGATGTGTGTGTGTGTGTGTGTGTGTGTGTATGTGTGCATGCTTGTGCATGTGTGTGACGATATGGGCAGCATGAAAATTTAATCTTTTGTTTGCTTTCCTCCTTCCTTGCTTCATGTCTTCATTTTCTTCAATCTTGCTGCCCTAGTAATTCCATGAAAGCAGCACCTTCTAAGCTTTGTCTTGGACTTTGTCTTCTAGGGAACTTGAGCTACGCCTTATAAGGTGGGACCCACAAAAATCCAGCATTTATTTATAAAAAACTGTGTATTTATTTGTACATGTTTAAACTTCACTCACCTTCAAAGTACTCTCTGTTTGATGCAATACACCTATGAACTTTTCTACTGTTTAAAACAGTTTTTGAACTCATCAATTTTGACACCTTTTAGCACTTCTTCCATTTTTTGTTTCACCTTTTCTACAATGGCAAAATGTTTCCCTTTAAGGATTATTTTCATCCACGGAAACAAAAAAAAAGTCACTAGGAGCAAGATCGAGTGAATACGGAGGTGGGACATAGAGGTTATGCTGTTTTTGGTCAAAAACTGCTGAATACTCAGTGCAGTGTGGGCAGGTGCACTCAAAAATCATAAATTCTGAAATGAGCAAATATGTTGAAAGAAATTCAACAACAACAAAAATTCACTAAAGCCAAACCCAGTCTCTCACAGCAACACTAGCTGGTGCTTTGATGCCAATGGTTCCTAGAATGCTTTACCTAGCTAGACTTTAAAAAATAATTCAATTTTTTGGGGGATTCCTCCCCTTGTATACTGAGTCTAATCATTTATGCTACAAATACTTACTAAGTGCTTTGCATGCAGTCCAGATGATGTACCAAAAAGTTGTGACCCTTACTTAGAATGTTGCTCACAGTCCAGTGGAGGGAATAAATTAATTATCTTTTACATATAAAATTGTATTAAATAAATTAAAGATTTTTCTAAGTGATATTAGTACAGTTGATATTTAATTGAGATCAAGAAGATCTGGCACTACAATTCAAATAACACTTAATCACAGTAGTTTCCTGTGTTATTTAACATATTTAAAAGCATTGAGTTTATGGTCATCTATACAGTTCTGTTTAATACGTGTTTTATAATTAATTAATCATTCTCCTAAGTTTGGATATTTTGTTGTTTTTGTTTTGTCTCTCACCTGTTCCTCTCACATGTTCCTCTTTCTCTCTTCCACACTCTTCTCCATTTCCTGTCACCATATCCGTCTCCTCTTCCTTCTTCTCTTTGCTGAGATGGGCATTTTGGCATGCAAATCTTGGCCTGAACTTATATACCTTTAGCAAAGATTTCTAGAAGTAGAAAATATGTCAAAAGATTAGAGTGGTGTGTCTCAAGGCTACTTGAATGGGATTGCTAATTTCTCTGTAATACGTTTATCAACTCTATCTTCACCAAAATGAAATATCATAATTTTCTTTTTTAAATATTTTAATAGGTGAATATAGAATATTGCTGTTTTCATTATTAAATTTGTATGGTTGAACATATTTATTTAACAGGTTAGTATGTATTTTTTTCTTTTTTGAATAATATATTTATGACTATTGAAGTTTTAGTAGCTTTTTTATTACCTTATGGAAAAACTTTACATATTTTGAATATTGTCTGTTTTCTGCATATTTCTCATAAATATTTTTCTTAGCTTAAATTTATGATTTTACTTTATAAACATGTCAGTCCTTTTTGAATCTTGTTTCTCAATGGTTTATATTAGTTTGACTTTCAACTTTGCCTTATCTGCAAATTAGGTTTAAAAAAATCCCTTTTAAAAAGTTTAAAAAAAAAAACAAAACAGAAAACATAGAACTCAATAAGGCAAAAGTCAGATTTTTTGGTAGTTCAGGGACCTACTTCTAGTCTGTCATTTGTCTGCTAGTAACTTTAACTTAGTAATTTAGGTTCACAAATGCTGTGTCTCTTTTCCACAGAAGCACTTTGAGAGACTCCATGCACCCTGATCTAAGCAAGGTGTTTGACTGTGTCTGCACACAGCATTCCTGTCACTCCTTTTAATGACTTCAAGACAGCCACACACAAGGGAATGATCAGGACTTGGACAGGTTGTGTTTATGAAAAAGCACATATAGTCTTTCTCTGTTCTCACACTTTATTTGTCCATTAATACATCCAACAGTATATTTGGAAATGGGGTAATAAAGTAATATTTTTGGATTCTATATTTTTCATGTTAAGAATTGGGACAAAATGGTCTGAATATCATGAAACATAGGAGAGATACCAACATTCACTATCAACAATGTTAAAAATGTGTTTCTGTGACCTTATCTAAACTCCAAGAGTCTCCTCTGGGAAAGGAAATCAACTTACATCATGGTATGAAATATTATTCAAGCTTGAGGTATAATTTCTTCTCAATCTTGTTTTCTTTCCCCACACTTTATAGGTTTTAAAAATTAACCTTGATAGAGAAGATAGAAACCAATTAGGAATAGTTTTGTCTTTTCTCTGACATCCTTATGGTGTATAATAGTGTATTGGATGTCCTGGTAATTATGGTTTCTGTTCTAGTTATCGTGGTTTCTTCTTCATTCTTGGCCTCTCTTTAGGTCTACAAGGATGAAATCAACCAGTGTGAAATCAGTATTCACAACATGTGAGAGCGAATGTGGACTGGAGCTCCTGAGGTTTATGGGCTGACCATCATCGGTGTTGAGCACACACATAGAACTCTAATGCCGTAACTCACTCTTGACCCTGCCAAAGGCCTTTTTCAGACCATGCCATCAATCACCTGGCACTGTGAGCTGTGGACTAATATTTACATTCTGCAGGGAAAGGCCGGGATCTCCAGGCCCATGTTCATTTATGCAGCATAAAATCCAGTGGTGTCGGATGTTGTCAACAGATTAGTATCACCTTGTTTCTCAGTTTCTTCTTTCAAGAAGGGGAAAAGACCACCAAAATGATATGTTCGTGTTTCTATCTAGGAATCCTTTTCTTCCTTCCCAGGGAATACCCCTGGAAAAATATCTTCACCTTGCTTGGTGCACAGTTTCCTTGAATGTCACCATAAGTCTGACTAAAGAAGACAAAACAGTCTGGCTTGGATGAGAATGTCTCCTGTGCTATTTAACTTTTAGGCCAATAAATGTCCCTGGATCCTAGCTGCAGAGATGGATAACACATACGTTTAGCTTTAACCTGCAAGCTGTTGGGGGCAAAGAGCACAGGAAATTCAATTCCAAGCTCCAGTTGTTCCTGATCAGACTTGACATGTGTGCCTGGACAATAAGATCTGTGACCTAAGTCAAATAAATGTAAACCTAATCCCAATTAGCATGTATAAATAGCTGTACTCCAAGCACTGAGTTTCAACTTGGGACTCTCCAAAATAGGGAAAGGGATATCATGGAAACTTGAAGCCTAGTAGAAGTTCTAGTTCCATGTTCTTCCTAGACATGTTATTTAACCTTGCTGACCTTCAGTTTTGTTATCTGAAACATGAGGATGCAGGCAGTAACTGTCTCATAAGTTAGTTGTGAGTATTAAGTGAAAGCCTGGTATGCAATGAACTACACAGGGCCTGGTATCTAGTTTTTAATAATAAAATAATAATATTAACAATGACACTATAATAATTTTATAATTAATAAAAAATATGTAATGATATTATTATCTATATCCCTGACCTTTAATAATAAGAATATAATAAACATTTTTATCATTATCATCATTATCAAGACCTGGTAAGTGAGACAAAATGCGCATTGCACATACACGACTGTTTTCCAAGGATCTAAAAACAATTCACAGACTTGAAGTCTTTCTGATTCTCATAGTGATATTTTTCTTTTTTTCAGGTTCTCAGGACAAAGACATTCAGTCTGTGTCATATATTATTTGTATGATGCCATTAAATGCATTCATTTTTTTCCTCCCATATATGCCTTTAAAGTGGATGACAAGCCACTCCAGGGCAGAGAGTACCTGATATGTGGCTCTGTAGGAGGTAGGTATGAAAAGACACAAACTAGTTGGAGCTCATATTCAGAAACCAGGGTAGGTATCCTTATCGCCATTTCAAAAAGGAGCTCAGAAATTTCCTAGGGGATGAGAACACTTGAAGAATGACTGAACTTCTTTTTAAACCCAGAAATTAAGGCTAAGGTCTTGACTTAAACTTGGACTTCCTAGTTCTCTCCCTCAACATTCTTTCCTTCTGCAGCAGCAACACAGACAGACCACCTCTTATTCTGATGGAGGAAGGAACCATAGATTTTTTTTCTTCCGTATGGAGGGACCTGTGTATACTAGGGGTTAACTGAAGGTTTCTAATCTTCCAGTTGAGTCCTAATTTAATGTAAAATCTATAACCACTTATGAATAGCAATAATGAAGATAGTAGCTAGTAATAGTAGTAATAATAGTAACACAATGTAACTAGTGATAATGTATAACTTCCTAAATATTTCACATGCTGAACATTGTGTACAATACTGTGTATTCTTTAGCACATTTAAGGTTTACAATAAACCTATGGTGCAGGTAATTATTTCCACTTTATAAGAAAATAAATTCAGAGGTTAAGTAAATACCCAATGTCCTTTCAACTCCTAGAACAATTCTTATCGAGTACCTACTGTGTGCTGGACACTGTCCTAGGAGCTGGGGATGTAGCAGTCAATATAGCAGTGAAAAATCTCTTCCTCTTTGAGCTTACATTCTAGAAGGAGAAGCAAAGGTTAAACAAAATAAATAAAACATATAATATGATGGATATAATAAGTGCTACAGAGAAAAATAATATAGGCAGGAGAATTAGAAAGTATCAGAGGGAGGTAGTAGTTTTAAATATGTGGTTAGGGAGGGCCCAACTGAAAAGGTGACAGTTGAAAAGAGACCTCAAGAAATGAAGAGAGTCAACTATGCACACATTTGCAGGAAGCACATTTAAGAAAGTAGATAAAGTAAGTGCAAAGCCCCTAATTGAGAATATTCTAGGAGTGTTTGAGAAGCATCCAAGAAGCTAGTGTGACAGGAACTAGTTGATGATATCAGAGATGTTACTGAGGGCCACATCATGCAGTCAGTAAGATGGGATGCCTTGACGAGTATGAATGAACTCTCAAAAGGGGGAATGAAATAAATGGATTTTTCCTTGTATTTACCAAAAAAATTATTTGTTTATTTAATTTATTTTTTTGTAGAGATGAGGTCTCACTCTGTAGCCCAGACTAGAGTGCAGTGGTATGGTCAGGGAGTACCCAACTGAGAAGGTGACAGTGGCGTGATCATGGCCCATTGCAGTCTGATACACCTGGGCGCCAGTGATTTTCCTGTCTTAGCCTCCTGAGTAGTTGGGACTACAGTTATGAACAACTACACCTAGCTATTTTAAAAAAAGTTTTGTTGAGATGAGGTCTTGCTGTGTTACCTTAGCTGATTTCAAACTCCTGGCCTCAAGTGATCTACCTCCCTCGGCTTCCCACAGTGCCGGGATAACAGGAGTGAGTGAGCTACCATACCTGGCCATCAATTTTAAAATTTTGGAATAATTTTAAATTTAGAGAAAATTTGCAAGACCAGCGTAATGTTCTTGTATGCCATTTGCTTAGTTTCCCCAGGTGTTAACATCTTATGTTACTACTGTACACTTGCTAAAACTAACATTGCTACATTACTATTACCTAAATTATCTAGATTTTATGAAACTTTTTCATTCAAGTTTCCACTAATGTTCTTTTCCTCTTTCAGGATTCCATGTTGTATTTCATCATCACCTCTCCTTAGTCTTTTTGGTTCTTTCTTCAGTCTTTTTTTTTCGGTGACTTTTTTTTTTTTGAGTTGGAGTCTCACTCCATCACCCAGACTGGAGTGCAGTGGCTGCTCCCGGCCACCACAGCCTCAACCTGCTGGGCCCCGGCGATCCTTCCACCTCAGCCTTCCAAGTAGCTGGAACTACAGGTGTGCACTAGCATGCCTGGCTAATTTTTTGATTTATTGTAGAGATGAGGTCTCGCCAAGTTGCCCAGGCGGGTCACGAACTCGCAGGCTCAGGCAATCCACTCACCTCAACCTCCCAAGATGCGGGATTACAGGCTGAGCAACCGAGCCTGGCTTCAGTGACTTTTGAGTGTTTCAAAGAGTATTGGTTATATTATAGAATGTCCTTCAATTTGAGTTTGTCAAATGCTCTCTTATACAAAGACCAACTGCCCTTCTCATCACAACATATCACAAGGTACATGATATTCATTTGACTTATCACTGGTGATATATGAGCCTTGTTTGCTTGGTTAAGGTGATATTTGCCTGTTTTCTCCACTAAGTGACTATTTGTTCCTTTACTTACTCTTGTCTTTGAAAGTGAATCACTAAATCCAGCCCACACCCAAAAGGAAGTGAATTAATTTACAACTCCTTGACCTACTTTTAGATAGATTGTCCTGGCTGGGACAGAGAAAAGCCTGGGAGTGAGATCATGTAGGAAACCATTGTACAAATCTGGCAAGAGATGGCTGAGGCTTAGACTAGGGTAGCACAGTGGAGACAGAAAGACATCATAGGTTGTATGCTGAAGAAACCACCTAATAGGATTTACTGACAGATTGGTCATGGGTTACAAAGAGTGGAATCAAGGGTGATTCCAAATCCCTGGAAGTGTCAAGGTGCCATTTGCCGAAGTGAGGAACAGCTCAGGGGAGGGTCTCCTTGCTAGCATGTGTGGGGTAGTGAGGGTGTAAACCAGTTCTGCCTGACTCCAGAGGCCATAATCTCAGCTTCCATGATCCTCTGTTCCTGTGACTCATTCTCATCATCTGGGGCAGAAAGCATAACAAAAGTTCCAAATGTTCTTCCTGGGAGTTACTCTATTCCTTCCTTTTTTGCAGATGGTCTTCATCAGCAAGACCTTTCTCTAGGTGTTCAGCAGGGATGTGTTTCCTCTTGCTCAGCAGGTACAGGGCGGCCTGCCAATAGCAATCATTTGAATGGGGAACATTTGGGGACAGCCAACTCCTATTATGATCATCATGGACTTTTATTGGATTCCTTTATTATCTTGCCACAAACGCTGGCTTCTTCTGTGCTAATTAAACAGCGACTTTTTATTATCATTGACAAAATTATCCAATAACACATGCCCTAAAGCAGTCCAAATTGGTCAAGGTTAAGAGGATATTCTATGATATTCAGCATTAAAAAATGATGTTGTTTTAGAGATGTTTGGCCTTGTTGGATGAGCTTATTTTACAGGCTAAATAGAAAATGATGTGGAGACAGATGTTCATTTATGAATCTCACAATCCTTGTCCTGTTCACTCCTTTTTTGTCAATTTCGGTGGGAGCTCTGCTGTAAGATGGCGGCTCCCCCGAAGCTGGCTACAAGCACATATATTTGAGGTATTTTCAGCTAACCATGACATATGCTGGTGATAATCTGCCTGCTAAAATAGTTTCTCATTATATTTAAAAGAACATTCAAACTTTTCATTATAGCAAACCAAGTTCCATAGGATGTAGCTCCTCTAGTCTTAGAGCTTGCAGCATTCTGGCCAGGAAAGACTGTTTTCTGCCCTAATACTCCCAGTCTTTCCTACCTCAGTGCCTTTGCAATTACACCATTTACCTAATGTCCTTTTCCTCTGTCCTTTGAAGGGCTCATTGATTTATATTTTTTATATTTTAGTTAAAATATTTCCTTTGTAAAGGGACCTTCTTTTCGTACCAGATCTAAAATTGGAATGTTCTGTTACTGTTTCATATAATAAACTGTACTACCTAGTATAAGTCCCTACTCATTTTAATTCTAGCACTTAGAATAATCTGAAGTCATTATTGCTTATTTCCTCATTTTCTTTATTGTTTTCTGACTTCCTCTGCTAGAATACAGGCCCTTTCACGGCAGGGTCATCACTTGCCTTTTCACTGCTGTGATCCTCAGTAATTGTACTAATGCCTCAAAACAATTGATCAACAAACATGTGTTAAGAAAATGACTCATGTGCTCTGAGGATTTTCTGAAAATAGACTGTAAACAGTTCACTTTATTACCTAAAACAGGAACACATGGCAAATATATCCTAGGATAAATAAACTGCAGGAAAGTCTCTTGACTTGATTCAGAGTACATGTTTTGAATCGTGTCAGAATAAGCAGTTAGAGGGGACTAGAGCAGGACATGAATGGGGGACCCTGGCAGAATCAGGCTGGCAGCAGGCATTTGAGCTGAGCTAGTGCATTTCTACTGACATGAGGCAGTCAAGTTGCATCTACCCCACTTCCCGAGAGATTAGTTTCCTTGAACTGGCTTTCTTTCACATATTATGCACCCAAAGAATACCAGGTTGCTTTACCATGCGATTCCCAGAGGAGTTGTCAAGAAACAGAGAAGGAAGGACAGGAGAATATTTTGGAAGCCAATTATCTTTAAAAGTTTATTTATTCATTTCCATTCCAGTCTCTTGGGAACAATAGCAGAATTCTCTAATGGGTACTTGATTTTTAAAGATGAAAACTGAATAAGAATCTGAGCATCTCAAATTAGGTTTCAGAAACATCTGATGCATAAAATAATCATGGAAATGTATATACAAAGACCTGTGTCTTCTGAGAAATTATGTTTACCTTATAAAATGAGAAGCCAGAGACAGTATCATTTTGTCCATTTACGGGCAACAGCATTTGGTAGCAAAGGCTCTGACTGTGCCCTTTTCCTTGGAGTCTCAGACTTTTGATTTATATCAAATCAGATAAATGTGAGCCATGAAGTTGGTGTCCAGGTATAATTCTCAAATGCAATATCTGGATCTAAAATCTATTTAACCTTGGCAGGAGGCAAAGCCACTCCAACTTCAGAGGCAGAAGGGGCACTGGAGGAGTTCTCTGAGAGCCAGGCTGTACCTCCAACTTGATACTAATTGAAATAGGGAAGGAAAGGAGATCCATGGGCCCTCAGTCCAATTCAGGTCATCCAAAAGACTGAAATATTATAAGATTTGAGGACTGGCCAGGTGTGGTGGTTCACATCTGTAATCCAACACTCTGGAAAGCTGCAGTAAGAGAATTACTAGAGCTTAGGAGTGTAAGACCAGCCTGGACAACATAGCCAGACTCTGTCTCTACAAAAATAAAAAAAGTTAGTCAGGTGTGGCGGTGTGTGCCTGTGGTCCTAGCTACTTGGGAGGCTGAGCTCAAGAGGTCAAGGCTGTGGTAAGCAATGATTTTGATACTGTACTCCAGTCTGGGTGACAGGGTGAGATTCTGACTCAAAAAAAAAAAAAATTGAGGGCAAACAAGTCAAACAAATGCGATGATTTTAAAAAGAAAAATTGTATGAAGGAGCAGAAACAAATAAAAGGGGGTCCTACACTATATCCATCTAACAGAGGTCATTTTGTGTTGATTTTATCCCTATTGGTTTTGCTTATTTTTCTTTTTCTTTCTTTCTTTCTTTCTTTCTTTCTTTCTTTCTTTCTTCCTTTCTTTCTTTCTTTCTTTCAAGTTGGAATCTCACTCTGTTGCCCAGGCTAGAGTGCACTGGCACACTCACAGACACCCTGATGTCAACATGCTGGGCTCCAGTGATCCTTCCACTTCAACCTTCCAAGTAGTAGGAACTACAGATGCGTGCTGCCACGCCTGGCTAATTTTTGATTTTTATTGTAGAAATGAGGTCTTGCCAAGTTGCCTGGGCTGGTATCACACCCACGGGCTCAGGCAATCTACTCACCTCTGTCTCCCAAATTGCTGGGATTACAGGCTGAGCCACCGAGCCCAGCCTCTTTCTTTTTATAAAAATCTGTTTGACGTTCAGTCTTTCCTTGCTTTCTAAAAATTATTATTATTTTGTGATATACCAGCTTCTGACCATTTCCCCTATTGCAGTGCCTGCCACAGAGTAAAAGACCACAAATTGGTTCCCTCTCTTCCTTTTCATTTTTCTTGGCAAAAAAATAAAAACTGTGTCATTGCTTTCTTACATTTTATTTTCTGCTTTTCTTCCAACTCAAAATAAATTTTTATGCCATCTCACACTAAGGTGTTAATGACTGCCAAAACCATAATTATTCTTAAAGGATAGATAAGAATGAGGAGTGGGGAGCTTTGAGAATGATGCTAGGTAATACAGTCATTGTTCTGTTTGCTTATAAAACAATTTGGCCAGTGGAGTCTGTGGTGGTGGAGTCAGGAGTTAGAGGAAAAAAATTTAACATTTAATGCAAGTTTTTGTGTGTCTCTTCTAGCATATTCTGCCTCCCAAAGACATCCCACTGCCTTCTTCCCAGTGTTTTCTTCAAGGATGTGCCGTACTTGTTATGACTGATGCTGAGCGTGCTGACAAGCCAGCAGGGAGGGTCTGACCTGACTCTGGGAAACTCTCTCTCCCCACTCTTGGAGCCAATAGAATCCCCCCAGTTCTGCTGAAGACAGTAGGTTAGCTGCGGCCTGCTGGGCTCCGTGTCAAGGGTTGGGACACATGCAGAAAAATAAATCTAATTGTCAGCCACAGTTGTTCTTTCCTCAATCTTCCACATCTACCAGGGAAATCAGATCTGGCAGCTCAAGTGCCTGAGACTGGTACAACGTGTACTTTCTGCCTTTTCACAAATTAGACTCTGGGAGATGCAGAGAGAAAGGAATAAAAGAAGAAACAGAAGGGAAAAAAAAATAAAGAGGAGAAAGTCGAGGAGGCATGGTCTGGAACCAAGGACCAGGTATAATCAGTCTCCATTTCCCCCTCCTTTGGATGTCTGTACCACCAATTAAATAGTTTAGACACTTTAACAATATTGTATCAACAACTGAACTGAGGTGGGAGTCGCCTTTAGAGGAAGCCTGAAGTGTTGCAGCCTGTCTCCTTGCTTCTGAAATGAGGGAATTAACACAGGGAGAGATGTGGCTGTGCATGTATTATCAGATTCCCTCCTCCTGGCAGGGGTTAGAAGAGATTAGAGTTTGTTAACGTGTGCGTTTTTAGAAATAAGGTATCTTTCAAGTGGTAGTTTTAACTCTCCATTTGCTGACTGTACTGTGAGGAGAGGACAGTGATACGTCTACTAATTCCTGTCGCACAGTGAGTTTGGGAACTGGGTCACTACCCTTGGGCAGGACTGGGACAAGTCACCAGCAGAACAAGAAGAGTGGAAGTGACCAGCAGACATAGACTGTACACTCAGGCAGGGAGGTAGGAATTACTCAAAGTCAGAACAATTTGAGTAGATTTGCAGAGGCCTTGAGGCAAGATTTTAAGGAGAAAGACTTGGTCTTCAGCACAGCTTGGTCGTCAGAGAAGTTGCTATGTCAGTTTAAGAAATCAGGCGTGGTGTTGGCTGGACACTATGCATATTGAGACCCTCACCCTCCCCAAGAGCCGATGTTATTCTTATTGAAAGGCAGACCTTACATTTCAGCCTGTCTTGGCCTTTTGAGGAGGTGCCTCTGTCATCCCAGAATCTGGAAGGTGATTGAGTTGTGGTGGCAGGTACCAGTCCTGCATTCTCCTCTGAGATCACATACTTTCTCCTCTGAGGACAAGATCCTCAACCAGGGATGTGACCAGGGTTAGGCAAGTAGTTGACAGAGGATGTCCAAAAATACAGTTGTCAAGATAAATACGATTTCAATGCAATAGTTTTAAATGTTAAAATTGATGCCAATAATTAATGCTGAGCCAATTATCAAAATTTTCCGTAAGAATAGACTCAGTGTAACTGATTGTTCTTTTGTCTTAGGTTTCACTGTATCTCAGCTGGGCACTAATCCTGACAGCACTATTCTGAGAACAGAGATCTTTTTTGTCTCATGTCCCTTCTTAGGACAAAAGAGGACATAACACTGTAGCAGCTGAGCAAAGGCCAGAGGTGAGAGCTACTGTCCCCTAAGACTTCTCTACTTGGCCTCATACCTGCATGGTAAAAGGGACTGACTAAGCAGATTGTTCTGATGCTATCAGGGCAAAAGTTGAAAGGTCATTTGAGAAGTTTTCTCAGCTGTCTCTGGTGGCAAAGTCACCCTCTTTGGTAGGATGCTAGGGGTGACCTGAACAAGTTCCTTTTGTCTGGCAGGTTTTCACATCATTCTCTGGGACAAGGGTTTCATGAGGTCTGGTGGATCTTTTCTTTTCATTGTACCTTAGGTAGGGGCCCTGGCCCCTAATGCACAATACTTTCTTCTGTGTAGGATCAGAAACCCTGTCAAGTTAAAGTGCGAATGACTTGTAATCTGCAAGCACCCATGGGTAGCAATATTAGCTTAAGACTTTGATCTCTGACAACAGTAACTGGGAAACTACATGTATTGGGCAAGGAGTACATGAAACAAAAATAGTTGCTTTTTTACCTGTATGAAAAACTAGTTATGATATTCTGTTAACTGATTTTTTTTTCCCCTTTGGAAGAGGGCTACAGTGTAATCTGGGAATCTGATGACTTTTCTCAATACTCTACAAGATATACCTTTGGTGGGGAAAACTTATATACAGTTTACCCTTGAATGACTTGGGTTTGAACTGCATGGGTTCACTTTTACACAGAGCATTTTTAATGAAAGTTATACCTAGTGTGTCTGCCTCTCCTACTTCCTCCTCTTCTGTCTCTGCCACCCTTAGACATCAAGATCATTGCCTCCTTTTCCTCTTCTTCCTCGACCTATTCAACATGAAGACCTTTATGATGATCGACTTCCACTTAATAAATAGTGAACACATTTTCTCTTCCTTATGATTTTCTTTCCTTTTCTTCTTTTTTTTTTGAGTTGGAGTCTCACTCTGTCACTGAGACTGGAGTGCAGTGGCATACTCCCGGCCACTGCAGCCTGCAGCCTCGACCTGCTGGGCTCTGGCAATCCTTCTGCCTCAGCCTTCCAAGTAGCCAGAACTACAGGCGTGTGCCACCACACCTGGCTAATTTTTTTTTAATTTTTTATTGTAGAGACAAGGTCTCACCAAGTTCCCGGGGTGGGTTTCGAGCCCGCGGGCTCAGGCAATCCACTCGCCTTGGCCTCCCAAAGTGCTGGGATTCTAGGCTGAGCCAATGAGCCCGGCCATGATTTTCTTAATAATATTTTCTTTTCTCTAGTTTACCTTATTATAAGAATGCAGTATATAATACATATAACATAAAAATATGTGTTAATCATTTATATTATTGGTTAGTGTATAAAAATGCTACTACTTTTTGTATGTCCATTTTTGTACCCTGAAACTTTACTAGATAGGTAAAGTTTCAGGATACAAAACACTAGGCTATTAGTAGTTAAGTTTTGGAGTAGTCAAAAGTTATACACAGATTTTTGACTGCACGGGGTATCATGTTGTTAACCCTGTGTTGTTGAAGGATCAACTGTACTTGTTCTTAAATGTTGCTGTAACAATAACAATGGGAAGTGCGTTGGAAATTGTAAATTATTTCACAGGTTCATCTTAGTCCTTGGGAGAACTCTGTAGAGTAGAAAATATTATTCCTATTCTATGGATGAGAAAATTGAGGTTTAGAAAGGATAAGTTGTTTGTTCAAGGTACAGCTAATATCCAAGTGATAGAACTGTTACTCAAACCCAGGTAAGCTAACTCTATACTCACGGCTTTTTTTAAAAACTCAGGCTTTTCCAAAACCCCTCTGCTGTCTTTTGAGTGCATTTATCCCCACAACGCTCCACCTCAATCCAGAAGCTATTAGGTATGACTCCTTCTCTAAATGGCACCCCATTGAGACAGGAATGGTTAAATAATACACTGCATCAAATGTGGTTTGCCCCTGAGTCTTCAGCTTTATTCTGCATATTGGAAATATTTGCATAGATTTTCTTCCTCTGGCAGTACCGGAGAGTGGTATTTCTGTCACAAAAATGACATGTCACACTCAGGAGAATATGTCTGATGAGAATCTGCCCTTGAGGTACTTTTCTGTATTCAACTTCTGAGTGTGGTGAGTCTGACCCCTGGGACCTTTGTAAATTCCCACAAAGCTGGAACCATACTGCATTCCTGCCTAGACAGCAGCTAATGAATTGTGTGCACTCAGCAAAAGTCAGAACTATGGGGGGGTGGGGAGAAAAAAAACACTTATAGACTCTGGCTAGTGTGTAAATGAGCTATCATATTTTGGGAGGCATCATTTGTCCTGAAGCATTTATTTAACTATGCATTCACAAGCTGGGTCACAATGGGACGATAATTAGTGGGTCCAACCCATAGTTGACCAAATATACCTTCTTGGAAAGATTATTTGCTAACTTTGGTTTTCTTGTGCTCTAAAAGGAACCTGACTCTTCTACTTTTTCTTTGATGAAATTAAATGTTATATATAGAATCAGGCACCAAGGGAGGATTCTTTGTCTTCAAGATGTTCTGATATTAACCAGAGTAATAAAACCAGGATCAAATTACAGGTTTCTGAAAAGTATGAGCAGGAGAATTTAAGGGGAAAAAATGTGGAAGAAACAGAGGGGAAGATTACTTAGAAATCAGCTAGCTGGGGGAGGAGGATGGAAACAGTTTCTTCATTCTTGCCTTATTGTGGATGTGTGTTCACAAATGAAGGAAAAGAATGTGGCTTCCCCACAATGTACACAAGTACATCTTCTTCTGAAAGACAGACTTGAAGAGAGAAGGAAAATTAAGCTCAAAGGAAAAGGACAAAACACCAAGACACCGAAGATTTGAATCCGCTTGCTCTACAGTAGGTGGAGACACTGTACCTTAACATTTTTTATAAATAATTTTTGCATCTTTTTAGATTATGTTGTGCATTTCTCCCTCATAATTTAGTCCCTTTTGTAGTTATACGTTTTTGCCATCATTCTATGTATGTATGGAGTTAGTTATTAAATGGTTTTTTTTTAATATTTCAAAAGAAAACAGATTTTAAAAAGCAGAGGAACATCTTAGAGCTATATCTCCGAATAATTAATGGTAACAGCAAATTGTGCTTCTACCACATTTTTAAATATCTTAGTGGCATTGAGTTCTACTTAAATCCTAACTATGAGCAACTTGAATAGTTTTCTCTTTTCATTATTTAAATAAATGAAGAAAGTCCACTCTTTCTATTATCTAAAAGAAAAGTGCATGAATTGTCCTTTCCAAATTGATGACTTGAACGACTACATTTTGTATGTGTGTGTTCATATGTGCACACCACATAAAGAACAGCTGCCTTGACCTGTTTCAAGAATATAGCTTCCTTCCATTTCTAACTTTTTTGCATGTGGACCTCCTGTTTCTTGCTCTTTTCCATCCTTACAAGTCTTCCAGATTTGTTTAACCTTTAGTTTTGATTTTGCACATTTTCTGCTGAAAATAATAGTTATTCCTCTAATGAGGTTCCAGAATCTCCTGCATCTGTCTTTCAGTTGCCTGGATCAAGTTATTTCCATCAGTGTAGGGTTATGCTTCTTCAAGACTTGGCAAAGTGTCTGGATGGTAAGAAAAGTAAGTAAATTAACAGCAACGCTCAACACATACTCTGTTAAAAAAAAAACTTGCTTACCACATTTATCCTAGATTTTATCTTTTGTCTTAAAATGCTGAGTTTACTTCTTGAGAAATAAAAATTGTAATGATACCCTAGAACCTCTGACTGCCCAATGAAAGACTTTCTTGATATTCATAGTAAAGGATGAAAGGTATGTCTTAAATTTACTAAAGATCTTTCACACTCTCTTCCATTTTGGGATCTTTGTTATTGCCTTTTTTTTTTTTTTAAACATTCAAACAGAAAGATGTTGTTTACATTAAGACACAGCAGTTTTGCTTAGAAGAATTTTCCTGAAAACCTGATATCTATAATAGCTTCTTTCATTTGAAAAGCTGTATCTGATTTTAGCTTCAGAATAAAAACTAACTATGCCTTTCTCTCTCCCCTTCCTTCTCCTTTTCATCCCCCTTCTCTATTGCCTTCTTATTTATTCTTTCTGGTTACCAAATTATTTATCTGGTTTACTTCTCACCTTGCTGGTTTTCATGTGGTAACAGGTGTCTTCAACCTACCTACCTGAGAAAAGGAACTCCAGAAGCTTTTCTAGACACAATAGGAAAAAAATCAATCACGAATAATGATTTACTGGCTGTCTTTAGCCAGATTACAGAACTTCCAGCTCTTTTGCCTCCTCCTCCAGCTCCTCATGAAGCCCAAGGCATGTAATAATTAGCAATAGGAGGGTAAATGTGGACCAGGATGGTTTATTTCTCTCCTAATCTGTTTTGTTGCTGTTGATGCCATCACAGTTGCACATTCTAGTCACCTCTGCAACTGTTGAAATTCTTACCACCATCTCTGATAAGATGGTTCGTTGGCATTTAGACTTAACTATACTAACCAGGCAACTGACATCTGAGTAGCATAAATGTCTTTGAAGTTCAGAATTATGGGTACAGTTATTTGAGATTGTTAAATTTGAAAGATATAAAGTAATAGCTTTAAATGTGGTTTCTTTAAGATTTAAATAAAAATTGGAACATGATAATTCTCAAAACAACTTTTTAAGCAAACAGAATCAGTGGTGTGCTGGAGCTGGCTCATATCAGCTAGAAGAGTTGATTATCACATTTTTCAAGAATTTTGAGAGCTTGTTGTAAAATACAGACATTATTGAAAATTGAATTATAGAAACTTACAATGAAATAAATAATATTAAAATAATAATAAAACTCAAACTTATTACTTTAGAATTATTTTACTATTATCTGTGCTTCTGAAGTTATTTAAATCGCCTGCTTCTGTCTAGTGGAAAAACTGTACAATGTGCTATAGTACATCTCTTTCCAACTCTGCATTCAATTATTACATCATGGGTTGAAGTTGACCACTGTGGGTCTATTTATACCACAGAAATTAGCAAATGTTATGAACAGGACTGTTTTTTAAAATTTTTTAATTTTAAAGATGTGGGGTACAATTCAGGGTTAGGTATACAAATGTTCATTGTGCAGGTACCCTTGTTGATGAGGTATGCCACTCCCCTCCCCTGGCAGTTTCCCACTACTGCCAATCCCTTTCTTATAGTATTATGATAATTGATGAACAGGGCTTTATACCCAGAGAGTTGGTTGTTAAATCTTTACCAACACACCACTCTGTATAATTTTAAACTTATATATGAAGAATTAGAGGCTCAGGAAATGAAGAAATCTCACAAGGGGTGAGGAAGTTCAAAGTTTTGCTGTTATTGTTCATGGTTCAATTAAAGTGGGATGAACATGGTTGCTTTGCTTACTGTTAGGTATCAGTGGGGAAGAGGAATTCCTTTAGTAACTCTCTAATGTCTCCCTTCTCTTCCTCACCAAAATGCCTTAAAATGTCATTTCCACTTCCACCTCTTTTAGTCCAGTTCATTCCCCAGCCAGGGCATTTTGGGATCTTCTGCTTACAAATTTTATATCCCATCAAAGAGCTGCAATGTGTCATATTATACATCACCCCTAGAAATTTGCATATTAACTCCCACTCCACTGTGACTCTGACTTTTAGATGAAAGAGTTTTAGAACATGAGGAGGAATTTGGACATATTGCAGCTTATGTGTGTACAAAATGGGCATGGTGAAAAAAATGTAAATAGAGCAAAACAAGAAGTATATTTGTCAAGACTGGGCACATGTAAGTCCATGTGTGTTGGGGATGTTTATAATGACAAACTTTACTATTATGATTATTCAGGGTAGATCTTGGCTTGGACATTTTGATTTAGTAACAATAATATCCAAGGGTATCCTTCAAAGGAACTTGTAAGATATGCTTGCTGAGAATCCTGTAGAAGACTCCCAAATACGTTCCGTTGTTATAATCTATTTTCACAATCATGACAAAATCACCATTGTCCTCCTTCCCATTTGTAGGCTGCCATATATTTTTCAAAATGCTTTCACATAATTGTACATCTAAACTAGATAATTTTTTAAAAAAAAATCTTGCTTTATCAGTGGATAACTAAGGCATAGAGGAATAATTTACCCAGAATTGCACAGATAACTTGACTGATGTGAAACTTGACCTTGATTTTAAATGTCAGCGCTGAAACTAGCATTTAGTGAGCAATTGCTCTGTGCTAAGCACTGTACTAGGTGCTTTTACATAAACTATCGTATTTGGATCCCTCAAGAAAAATATTATTTCTTATATTTTATAGATGAGAGAACTAGGGCACAAAATAACTAAAGGATTTGTTCATGATCCTGTAACAGTAGAGCCAGTGCTAAAGCCCAACTTTGTCTGACTTCAGCATAGATGTTCCGCATCAGTTACTTCAAGCTAATACGCCTAAACGCTAAATGACACATCCTCTTCTAAAGTTAGTTCCCTTGGTGGGAAAACTCACAGAAACATTGCCTACCCTGAAGAATGTATCTGTCATTCTAGCAAAGTACTTTTGGAATTTTTTTTTTCCCTAGTGAGGGATTTGGAAACTTAGCCCCATAAGATATATATATATATATAGCAGGAGAAATATCCAGTGACCTCAGTTTTTTGTCCTCAACCTCTGATGTTTGGTCACCAATAGTTCTGGTTCATGAAAATGTGACCTAAAAACATAAACTTCATTCAATTGGATGAAATTTAAAATGCAAACACCAGTATGTCTCTGCATGACATTTAGTGTTTCATTTTCTACTCCACGGATCCTTGCTTCCCAAGAGAACTTTTCAGGCAGGTTTCTATGGAAATACAAACCACATACTTTGAGGGTGTAATCAAAAAATGCTTCCACTTTAGCCCATGGGACCCAAATGTGTTGGTTACTATAAAAGAGAGAACTTTAAAGATAAACACAAATCAGAGGACACTGTAGGTCCAGATTTTATATTACTGTAGGGTCTTCAGCTCCAAGTTACCTTGGAGAAGATTGCTCATAACTCTAAATTTTGGTCTTTTGCCAAAAGAAGTAGGTAATTTATGCTGTTCAAAAGTAGACCTCTTAGAAATGAGCAGTAGGAAATGTGTCATTGGGGAATGGTGGGCTCATGGGTAAAGGGCTAGGTAATTTTCCAGTTTCATATATTGTTGACAACCCTGCATCTATCCTTATATATTTTGAGGGGTCATTTTGATTTTAGAATTGTCGAATAAAAAATCAAGCCTTCCAAACACCACTTAATTTTTCTACTGTGAATCAATCACATGATAGTGATGTTTTGGTTTCCGTTGCTATGTAACTGCTTACTTCAAAATAGCAGTTTAAAACAATCATTTGATTTTGCTCACAATTTTGTGGGTCAGGAATTCTTGAGAAGGTTGACTGGATAATTTTCACTTGAGATCTCCTGTGAAGTGGCGGTCAGATGTCAGCAGGGCTGGACATAGAGTTGGATCAATCACATGGCTGGCAGTCAATGTAGGCTGTCACCTGGGAGATTTGCCAGAGCCACTGAACAGAGCACTTATATGTAGCCCCTCCAGCATGACAACCTCAGCACAGTGAGGTCTCTTAATTGATGCCTAACTTATTCCTAAAGTCCATGTTTCAGGAGAATCAGGTAGATACTACACGGTTTCTTCTGACCTGGTAGTGTCATACAGCATCATTTCTGGTGTGTTCTGTGGGTCAGTCAAAAACCCATCCAGATACAGGAGAAAGGACCATAGATCTCCCTTTTTGATTGGAGAAGTAGTAAAGGAGGGTCTTCCCCAGTTTTATTAAAAAGTATCAAAGAATTTGAGGGTAATATCAAAAATTTTTTTTATAGAAGTGATTAACTATATTGTTTGCTATTGCTGCATGACAAACCACCATTTTAAATTAAAAGCCATTTGTTTAGCTCACTATTCTGTGGTTAGTGCTTCAAGATGGTCTAGCAAGGGGATTCTTGTGGACTTTGCTGGGTTTCCTCATATATTGCTGGCTCCCTCATGCATCTTTGATCAATTTTAAGTTAATATTGCTGATCTTGTCTGGTTTCTCTGGGCCTCAGTTTGGGCAGTCTTGGCTGTGGTCTCTGTGGTCTCTTCCTTCTGTGGGTTATCCTTACCTGTTCCTATTGTGGAAAGAAAGTCTCAGAGAGTGTGGAAACACGCACAGCCTGTTGAAACTTAGGCTCAAAATGGGCACTTCATTACCTCTGCTAGCCAAAACAAGTGCAAAACAAGGCCAGGGTCCAGGACTGTGGAAATAGAGTCCATCTCTTTATGGGAATGGATCTACAGTCACTCCACAAAGGACATGGGGGAAAATTTCAGCCTTTGAAAAATATTCTATCATAATAGCTAATACTTAGTGTGTATTTTGGTGCCAGAAAATCTTCTAAAAGTTCTATGTGTATAGTTCATTTAATCTTCAAAACAATCCTAAATGTAGTTACTATCATTATTTACATTTTCTAGACAAAGAAACAAACATAGAGAATGTAAGTGACTTACTTGAAGTTGCACAGTTATTCAATGATTAAAATAGTATTCATATCCAGGCAGTCTGGCTCCAGAGTCTGTGTTTATAACTACTAAATTATACTGTTTTAAAAAATTTTGTGGAAATGACATTATGATAGCTAATTGTGGAGTTTTTATTTTAATATATAAACTGAAGATCACATGCTACCAACTTACCACTTTTTGGTAAGTGCTGGTTCACTTGACTATAGAGCAAGACCTTTTAAACTGTTTTGTCATATAGGTGACATCCAGGTGAGTTCAGCTTGTGTTATTAAAACTAAACGCAAACGTTACTACATGCTTAAAGAAAGTAGTGTGGAGGAGCGGTATGATCACTGAATTTAAAGAAGAACTCAGTGCTTGCTTTTTTTAGTTTTATTTCCTCATTTACCAAATGAGGGGGTTAGATTGAATAATTGCTGGTTACACAACATTCTAAAGTCTAAGTTTCATCAACATTATAGTCTTATATTGATGTAAAGCTATTAAGGATTACCTATAATAAGGATAACAAATGTACCGCCAGTGGACGGTATTTCTGGTTTTTGATTTTCTGTAAATTCTTTTTTTTTTTTTGAGTTGGAGTCTCACTCTGTTGCCCAGACTGGAGTACAGTGGCATGCTCCCGGCCACTGCAGCCTCGACCTGCTTGGCTCCGGCGATCCTTCTGCCTCAGCCTTCCAAGTAGCTGGAACTACAGGAGCGTGCTACCACGCCCGGCTAATTTTTTGATTTTATTGTAGAGGTGAGGTCTCACCAAGTTGCCCAGGCGGATCTCGAACCCGCGGGCTCAGGCAATCCACTCACCTCAGCCTCCCAAAGTGTGGGATTACAGGCCGAGCCACCGAGCCTGGCTCTGTAAATTCTTAAACCACTTACTTTTCTAGTTCCTAGGTCAGATACATTTATTGCTGATAATGGAAAATCCACCATTTCCTTACAAAATGCAGCACTTAAGAAATAATGTATTCACACAGCATATTGGTGAATGTTTTAATAGGCATTTAATGATGATTACTTTGGTAAAATAATAATGATGGGACAATGTTATGAAGAGGAGAAGTACAAAGAAGTAATGAAAGAGAGGGACGGGTAAAGTTAGGAAATAAGAAAAAATAGCTCAACATGACATCTATTTAGTTATGTAAAGACCTAGTGAAGGTACTTCTGGGACCTTTCATTGACATGGGGTCTATTTGGCAAATGTTGGTGTTCTGTGGGAAAATGTGAAAAGAAATCTATTTTCAGGGTGTTTTTTGAGTGATCCAGTCAGGGGCCCTCAAGGGGATATCAGTGCCTGGACATCTATTGATGGTGCCTTCCAACACCATGCCACCTGGAAGCAAAAGGATCAGCATCCAGACCCTTTTATTGGAGCTCTTTTTATAAGAAGAGTGAATAAATGATCTTTTAGTTAAATAAGCAAAGGCAGGACAATTGGATGTCAAAGAAAGAGCTGTTTTACAACAAAGAGTGGGGAAGATGCTTGCATGGTCTCTCGTCATTTGGTCTCAATAAGCCTTATCCATGTAAGTGGCATGGGTAGGTAAGTGGAGAGGAGTGAGGGGAAATATAGCATCCTGGATGAAAAGTAGAATCATTTTCTAAGTACTTTCTAATTTTTCTATATTTATGACAAAATTCTAATTTCACCATTGTGACATTCTGAACTAATGCAGAACATATAGCATGAAAAACATTTATAAATCTATGTTTTAACCAATATGCTTATAATAGTTACTGCACAAATTTTTGAAAAATTAATCATTAACTCTTGCCAGCCTGTACAAGCTAGCTTCAGCACACATTACCACAATTTTGAGGACCCAGAAATAATTTATATCCAGACTAATAAGAGATGTCAAGCTGGACCCAAAGGTATGCCAGAAGATATAGACCTTAGTGGATAGTGGCTCAAAGGTTAGTGGCCAGAATGAGATATGTGGCCACAGAAGAGTGATACAACAAGAGACTCTTGTAAGGTTGAGTGCTGAAACTGGACGACAGCAAAAAGCTGGGACCCCTTAAAAGCTGCCGAGCTTGTCAAGTAGACAAGAAAACATTGTTAAGTCCTAAGAATTAACAAGGAAGCATGTCTTTCCTGTAGGCTTTGGGTGAAGAAAAAAATCTCCAATTAAAAACTGAAACTGAAAGCTTATGCCATACCTTGGTATGGAATACCAATTCACACTCTGTATACAGGGATGAATTCTAAGCTGATAAATTAGAAATGTAAATACTGATCTTGGACAAGTGAATTCTCAGAGGTGTTCAGCAGAAGCAAAACAGAACTGCTCTAAAATATAGGAGGACTGATAAAATACAGGAGGAAAGGGATGCAAACAGAAAAAAAATTCAAGTTTAAGATAAAATATTCATTCAAAAATTACATGCCACAGGAGGAAATGAACTATAATGAAAGGAAATAAGCAGATACAATAAACTGCAAGACAGTAGATTAATCTAAATAGATATAAAGATAAAAATATATAAATGCAACAAAGAAATAGGCATTAACAATTAGGGAAAATGAATAAAAATGTTGGAGGAGAAAATAATAATAACTGAAATTAAAAACTCAGTGGAGACTTACACTTCTGGAAAGATGAAGTAGATAGATTTCCCTATTCCACTAAGTATAGCTGAAAACTCTGGATTATGTTGCAATACAACTCTGAAAGGTGGAGAGAAGAAGGTGGATGGGCTAGGTACTTTGAACCCAATGAATGACATGGTATTAACTTTCCTAATATTCCTTTCTTTTTGCCTTTTGTTTCCCAGCCTTTGGACTGAAGAAGTCAGCAACCTAGAAATATCAATGATCACAGAAAAAATATAAGCTCCAGAAAAAGTCTGCTTTCTATTGTCAAAAGTTGAAAAAAGAGGTAGTCTATCAAGATGGAAAATTTTTAGACAACAATAACTTTACTCCAGTTCAACGCTACACAATAAAACTGTTTACACCTTCACCCCACCTGTAAAAGGTTCCTGAGGATCCTAGACTTTTACCTTCACCAGGGTGTAATGAGGCACCTCAGTCACTCACCTGGGTTGTATTGGAGAAGATTGAGTTGGGTTTCATCCTCACTGGATGATAATGAGCTGTTCCCTCCTCGAGATGGAGACCACATGGGGAACTTGAATTTCTCCTACTCTCAGCAGTAATGAGGTATCCCTCCCTATCATTGCTAGGATTGTGCTCAGAGGAATAATTCTGGATTTTTAACTACAATTAGTAGTATTAGGGCCACCCTCCTGCCTCCAACCACCTGAGGAATGGAAGCTACCTGAGGAGCAAAAATTCCCACTCTATCAAGAGTAATAATGAACATTGTGAACTGCCTCCATGTCAGTAAACTTGGAAAGGGGAACCTGGACTTTTACTTCTACCTGGCAGTAGTGAGGTAGTGCTTGCCAGTTCCTTTGTTGGAGATAAAATAGAAGGTTTAAGTAAGATTCACAATCTTATTACATTGTATCCCTAATTTCCAGTTTCATTAAAAAAAAAATCACTTGTCTTACCAAAGAGCTAGAAAGATTGAATGAAACAACAAAGAATGTAAACACAGAGATGGCAAAGATATTAGAATTGTCTGACAAATATTTTAAAGTAGCCATCATAAAAGATGCATTAACAAGCAATTACACACACACTTGAAACAACAACAACAAAAGAATGTTTCAGCAAAGAAATAAAAATATAAGAAAGAACCAAGTGAAACTTTTTGTACTAAAAAAACATAATACCTGAAAAACAAACAACTCAACGGATGTGCAAAATGGAAAAAAGAACGAGTGAACTGAAAGGTGGAACAATAGAAATGATCTCATTTCAACAATAGCAAAAAAAAAAAGAAAAGAAAAAAAGAGAAAAAAATAGATTGGAAAAGAAACACACACAATAGAGCCTCAGGTGCCTATGAGAGTGTAACAAAAGATCTGACATTGATTTTATCATAGCCAGGAAAGGAAAGGAGAAAGTGGGTGGAGTTGAAGTGTATTCAAATAATGTCTGAAAACTTCCCAAGTATGGAAAAAGATGTAAACCTACAGAGTCAAATAGCTGAGCAAATCCCAAAAAGAACAAATTTAAAAAAAATTCACACCAATGCACATAATATTCAAACTTCAGAAAACTAAAGAAAAGGAAAAAAAAAGTATCTTAAATGCAATAGCGAGAAGGAAAAGTGTTGTGAGTTGGGGCATTCAAATGACAATGTATTTCTTAACAGAGTCCATGAAGGCCACAGGAAGTGGTGCAACATTTTTCACATGCTAAAAGTTAAGAACTGTCAACAAAGAATCTTATAACCAATGACAATATCCTTAACAGATGAAGAAGAAAACCATTGTGACATGAAAGAAAAGTAAACAATTTTGTCACCAGCAGACCTCACCTGGAAAGAATGACTAAAGGAAATTGTCTAAATAGAAAATAAAATAATAAAATAAGGAATCTAAGAAGATCAATACAAAGAATGAAAAATAGAAAAAGGAAATATATGGGTAAATTTAATACATTTTTCTTCTCCTCTTAAATTTTCTTATGATGGGTAAAGTGAAAATTATAATACTGATTGATATGGCTATAAATTTATGTGGAGAAGTATTTATAATAATTATAAATTGGGAGAGTAAAGGAGCATAAATAAGAGGAAGCTTTGCATACTTTATTTAAACAGGTAAAATGATGGCACATGCAGACTTTGATAAGTTATATATACCTAAGGTAACACCTAGAGCAATCACTGGAAAAGTTATCCAAAGAGATTCTCTCAAACACTATAGATAGATGTTCAAGTAACCTACAGGAAGGCAGAGAAAATTATACAGAGAAATGAAAGCCGGAAAGAACAACAAAAAAAAGGAATTAAAATGTCAGATATATGCCCTAACCTATCAATAATTACATTAAATATAAATAGTATCAATTTACATTAAATACAGTCTAAATACATCCATCAGAAGGAATAAAAAGTATAATAGATTACAAAACATGACCTCACTGTATGCTGACTACAAGAAACTAATCTCAAATATAATGATATGGGAGGATTAGAAAAAAAAGATGAGAAAAGATTTAGCATGCAAACACCAATAAAATAGGAGTGACTATATTAATAGTAGAGAAGACTTCTGAGCAAGGAAAATCACCAGAAACATAAAGGGCTGCTGTATAACGATAAAAGGATCAATCCACCAACAAGACATAGCAATCCTAAATGTGTATGCAACAACGGAACTACAAAATATGTGAAGACAAAATTGATAGATCTGAAAGAAGACATAGATAAATATGAAGACTTCAACACTACTCTCTCAATTGATAGATTGGCTATACAGAAAATCAGCAATGACACGAATGAATTAAAACATTCCATCAACCACAGGCTTTAATTAATATGGTCAAGGCTTATTATTTTTTGCCCAATAGATGTCAAATTGCTCCAGTAGCATTTTAAAAATCATTTTAAAGATGTAGGGTCCAATTCAGGATTAGGTACATAAGTGGTCATCATACAGGTAAAGTCTGGGCTTCCCATTGGTTCTTACTTCGCCTGGTTTGGGATCAGGTATACTTACTGATATTAGGTGCACCCCCACTTCACTGGCAGTGTTCTGCTACTGCCAATTTGTTTTTTGTGGTATTATGATAAATGTTCAGGATCCACTTATGAGTAAGAATATGTGATGCTTAGTTCTTTGTTTCTGTAATTGATCGCTGCGTATGATAGACTCTAAATCCATCCAAGTTGCTGCAAGTCCATAATTTTGTCATTTTATGGCTGTGTAACATTCCCTCATGTATATATGCCACACTTTTTTTTATCCAGTTCACTTACGATGGGCAGCACAATTGGTTCCATGTTTTTGCTATTGTGAACTGTGTATATCTTTTGCTCATTTTTTAATAGGACTGTTTGCTTTTTTCCTTTCAGCACATTTTAGTTTCTTGTAGATTCTGGATGTTAGACCTTTGTCAGATATACAGTTGGCAAATACTTTCTCCATTCTGTGGACTTTCTTCCCATTCTCTTGATATTTCTTTTGTTTTGCCTCAGCTTTTCAGTTTGATGAGGTCCCACTTGTGTATCTTATCTCTTATGGCATGGGCATCTGGAGTTTTGATATGGAACTGGTTGCCTATTCCAATTTCTTTAGGAGTGTTTCCTGCATTTTCTAAGATTCTTATAGTTTGAGGTTTTACATTTAGGTCTTTGATACATTTGAAGTTTATCTTTGTGTATGGTGATAGGTAGGGGTCCTGTTCCATTTTT
>CAUYQG010074901.1:0-20359 GCA_963574415.1 Tarsius wallacei | reverse complement strand
CTTGAGCTGGAGTCTCACTCAGTCACCCAGACTGGAGTGCAGTGGCCGCTCCCGGCCACCGCAGCCTCGACCTGCTGGGCTCCGGCGATCCTTCCGCCTCAGCCTTCCAAGTAGCTGGAACTACAGGTGCGTGCTACCACGCCCGGCTAATTTTTCTGATTTATTGTAGAGATGAGGTCTCACCAAGTTGCCCAGGCGGGTCTCGAATCCACGGGCTTAGGCAATCCACTCACCTCGGCCTCCCAAAGCACGGGATTACAGGCTGAGCCACCGAGCCTGGCCCAGAAATATTAAAACTGACACTTACCACACATTGCAACAGATTTTGCCTCTTCAATAGATTGATGCTTGTCAGTTAAACGAGCTTTGGTTACTTTGTGCTCATTTATCTCTTGTTCTAGCCGTTGTTGTAAGGATTTAAGCTTGTAATTTAAATCTATCTCTAAATTATTCTTTTCCTGTAAAATGGGAATGAGAGTCATATAATAAACTGTGCAAAAGCCATGTTATTAAATTTTATATCCCATAAGAGATAAATGCCTTACTTTTAAAATCACAATAAACACACATAACTAAAAGCAACATAACACCTTTTCTTTGCCCCCCTCCCTTCCCATATGAATCATTAACCATGGCTGATGGCAGAGCAAGGTTGTGCTGCTGGTCATGTTCAGGACCAGCAAGGTTGTGCTACTGGTCATTGCTAGGATCAGAAATAAATAGGGCAATTCTTCAGTTTAGCTTTCAATTTTTGCTACCACTTAAGTATCAAATTATCTTTACCTACATCTGCACCTATACCTACAATTACTTAGCTTTGACAAAAAACAATACAAAACAAAACAAAACACAAACCACAAAGCATCCCATAGCAAGTCACAGAGATGAGAAAGGAGAACAAGTAAAAATATATTCCATTTCTGTTGGGATACCTTATCTACTCTTCCTTCTTTTCTTCTAGGTCCATATTTACAAAAAAGCTAGTATTCTAATTGTCACAAAACGTGTATAAAGGACAAGATAAGTAGAAGCTTCTTGGCTAATTTATCTGAGGTTCTATTGAAACTCCAACATTTCAGAGAGGCCTTGAAAAAGTGAGAGCTAGAACTGTTTATTACTATTAACTCTTTTCTCAGCAAGGTGTATAACAGGATAAGCAATGAAATTTTTGATTGTTAAGAAAATTCTAAATTCAAAGGCCAGTCACTTCGTGCTCTTTTCTATTTTGCTAACTCTTACCAACAAAACAGAAGGCGCACACATGGTCTACTATATACTGATCCTTTGTTTTCCTTTTTTTTATAAGACCTTATAACAAAGACAAACACCTTCATCTTATCCATGTACAAAAAAAGGGAAAACAAATACTTTATGAAAAGGTATTTTCAAAGCAAAGCAATTTGTGATGATCTGTTAGCATAACACATTTAACATGTCAAAACAAATGAACAAAAATAATATGACAAAACTCTAAGTAAGATTCACATACAACCCCATACACCAACCAACCAAACATAAAAACTTTTAGAAATGTAACTATATAAGCATAAGAATAAATGCTATTTTATAAAGCCACTTTGTAATCTTTGAAAACCAGTAAATACTATCTCATAATTGGTACATATTACATCATTTACCTTTTCTGAATGATTAAGCATGTCTTGAGCCTCTTTTCTTTCTTCTTCCATTCTTTCAAGATTATGTTTGAGATGCTTCACCTCTTCTTGTAAAGATGTAATTCGAGCTATCAAGTGAGAAAAAAGTTCAAGTCCAGTCATTGAAAGAAGTCTTTTTGTTCAGTGAGACCATTTAGTTTTTTTTTTAATGTATTAAATTTCCTGATCAGATGAAATTAAATGCTTTGTAGTATACACAATACACAGTAATAAAAATGCTAATGGTAATTGGGTATCATCTAGTGCATATTCCTTATTTTACAAGTGGTCAGAGATAAAGCCTCAGCTTGTGCAAGCAATCAGATCCTAGTCTGTATTGAGTGCTCTTTCTAACCATGTTAAAGGTAAAGATCTTTTAATTAATTAAGGCGAGTATTTATTTATTTACTTATCAAAATTTTTTTTTATTTTAAAGATGTGAGGTACAATTCAGGGTTAGGTATACAAATGTTCATTATGCAGGTACCCTTGTTGATGAGGTGTGCTCCTCCCTCCCCTGGCAGTTTCCCTCAACTGTCAATCCCACCCCAAGGCAAGTATTTATTAAGTGCCAAGTACATGCCAGACACTCTGCAAAATGTTTAATAAAGCTATGTTTAAACTTAATGGAGGCAAACTCCATTTTTATAGAAAACTAAATTTTAAGGAATTCAAGTATTCCAACAAGGCTTAGTTTTAACTTACCTAAGGTTCTAGCCAAGCAACTTATATATTTAGTAACTGTCTCCTTATTAAAACACGCTTTAATCTTTTAATCTTTAATGAATATAACTATATTGTCTAGCTAAAAATAAGATTATATTTTCATATTTTGTGATTCAAAGTAGCCTAGAATTTGACAGGGAAATGAATAAAATACCCAGAAAGACCAGTAAAATTCTGTGCTACTCAAAGTACAGTTTAATTTATCGTACTTGCCCCAGTCTCAAATGTACTCTATTCATCTCCCATATTTGTGTTTCTAAAGTAGCTCTTTAGGAAACACATGAGAACACCCCACCCCTGCCTGGTTTTTTTAAAAGTTGTTTTTCAAAGTTAAAAAAAAAAGAAACACATGAATATTAAAACTTTGACACTATATAAAGCTTACTGCTAGATTAGTTCTAGAATCTAGAAAATAATGAAATAATTTATTTGCACGCACATACACACGTGATATTATTTTTGTGTTGAAGTATGTTCATGTAGGAGAAAGAAGTAACTGCCACTTTCTTTCCAATGGTTGACCAAAAATGCAAAGTATATGTGTATTGATTTCAAGAGAAATAAAACAAATATTCTAAGATATTTAAATGTTGAAGTGTTATTAAAAAATGCTTCCTCCTATATTTGTAATAAATAATAGGTTTTAAAAATCTGTACAAAGATAGTGAATTCAGATTAAACTCTGAATGTTTCCTGAGACCTGCCTAGGCAACATAGTGAGACCTCGCCTCTATGGAAAATCAATTAGCTAGGTGTGGAGGTGTGTGCCTGTAGTTCCAGCTGCCAAGTAGGCTGAGGTAGAAGGCTCACTTGAGCCAAGGAAATTGAGGGTGCGGTGAGCCATAATCTTGCCACTGCACTCAAGTCTGGGCAGCAGAGTGAGACCCTGACTCAAAAAAAAGGGGGGGGGGACTTTTAAAAATGATTAATTTAAAAAGTTGTCTTTTCACACTTCAATCTGAAGAATCATAAATATACTAGATGAAAAGCTTATCAACTCAGTTAAATTTTTTTCATTCCTTCATGACATTTTGATCATTTTCTTTCTTTTTTTTTTGAGTCAGCCTCACTCTATCTGTCACCCAGGCTGGAGTTCAGTGGCATGACGGCTCACTGCAGCCTTGACCTCCTGGGGTTCAGGTGTTCCTTCCACTTCAGCCTCCCAAGTTGCTGGAACTGCAAGCACATACCACCAGGACTGGCTAGTTTTTTTTAAATTTTTTTGTGGAGATAAGGTCTCACTATGTTGCCCAGACTAGTCTCGAACTCTCGGGTTCAAGCACTATTCTTGCCTTAGTCTCCCAAAGTGCTGGGATTACAGGCATGAGCCACTGTGGCCAACCTTGATCATTTTCATTAAGCCTCTACAGTTTGAACTTTTGGACGCTTTCTTTGTAATTGCAGCCTTATTGATACATTAGTCCAGGTGTTGGTAAACTTCAGGCCTGTAGCCTGTTTCTGTACAGACCTGAAGCTGAGAATGTTTTTTTCATTTTAAAGGGTTATAAAAAGTAAAATGAAAAATAAAAAATAAATAAATAAAAAGTCTGAGATCAACATGGCCCACGAAGCCTAAGATATTTAGTACTACCCAATTTTGTTTGGGAAGTCATTTCTCATACATATAAAGAAGCTTTTGTCCAATAGTGTACAAGGAGACCACTCAATTAAGAGAATAATAATTATGACTGGCAGCTACCCAGCATTCCCAACCAAAATAAAACTTAAACTTGAAGGACCAAAAAAGATTAATGCAAAAATTGTGATTTTTTTTAAAACCACAATACACTTTTACACAGAAGCTGAAATTCACACAAAAGGGCATGTAAGTTGTGTACATTATTTCAATGCAGGTGAGCTATGATTCATAGTTAAGTTTAGAACTAAACAAAGAAAGCACTGAAAAAGGATAGTGACTAACAATAAATCACGCTATGAATTTTCCTTAACTTTCACCAATATCTAAAAAACAGATTCAGTTAAAAAACACTGTGTAAAAACACATGGATGATGGCCTCTGCTTTGAAAAGTGAGCAGTTCAAAGCTTAGTCATACACAGAAGACCACAAACTTAAAAGAATTTTAGACCTGGAAGGATTTATAGAGGTAACCTATTCTAATCTCTTTGGTTTACAGATAAAGACGAAAGATAAGACTTTCACACAGCTAATAAGCTGTAGAAAAGGTCTAGAAAATAACTTAAGGAAGTCAAGTGTGAGGTTTTCCTAGTACATACAAAGAGGTTACTTTCTTGGTTATACCCAGATCTATTTTAAGCCTGGTCCCTGAGAAATAAGATTGCACAACACTCCTCAGCTAACAGCCAATAAGGGATCCTAACTTCTGTTTCCTTAGTCACAAAAACTGACCCTGACCTCTTTCCACAGAATTATAGCTAATCATCGAGTCCCATGGGACCCCAAATATGTTCCCATCTCTGACTAAGGTTAAAATGAACTCCCTCCCCAATTTTTTCCTGAGATTTGGCAAGTTCCATGCACATCTGTTTTGATTAGGTGTGCATGCTGCAATAGAATTAGAAGACAGAAAAATATGTGAAAAGTGGGTAAAGCCAAGTATCTTTTTGACAACAAACTCAATTTTATTGCCATTTTAAAACTTAACTCAGCTGGGCTTGGTGGCTTAGCCTGCAATCCCAGCACTTTGGGAGGCTAAGGCAAGTGGATTGCCTGAGTCTGCGGGCTCGAGACCAGTCCGGGCAACTTGGCAACACCACATCTCTACTGTAAATAAATAAAAAATTAGCCGGGCATGGTAGCACATGCCCGTAATTCTAGCTCCTTGGAAGGCTGAGGCAGAAGGACCGCCGGAGACCGGCAGGTCGACACTGGGATGGCCGTGAGCATGCTGCACTCCAGCCAGGGAGATGGAATGAGACTCCAAAAAAAAAAACCCAAAAAACTCACTAGTAATACCCAATCTTCTGCATTTTAAATTCACCAAGACTGATGATATCTCTAGCCCAAACTGTTCCAAATACCTAACTTATCATTGGAAATAGGATTCTATTTCTGCAAGTGACTTTCTATTTCTACCAGCAATACATGAGGAATTCCTAAATTTTAGTAGTGAAAATCCTCTTTGGATTAGTCTGACTTTGAGTAAGGCCTTTATAAATTAGGCAAGTTTTTAAATTCAGTTTTCAGTTAATTTAGCTTTAAAATTTAAAAATATCCACATTACCTATTTCACAGAGGTGGCTGTGAAAGTGAAGAAATTACAATGTGATACAACATAGGCATTACTTTGAAAGAGGAAGAATGCTAACAATGTCTGGTTTCACCATTTTCTTTAGGAAAGCAATATGATCAGAAATATATTACCTTACACTTAAAATGGTTAAATAAAAAATTTTATGTTATACAAATTTTGTTTTGTTTTGTTTTTTTGAGTTGGAGTCTCACTCCGTTACCCAGACTGGAGTGCAGTGGCCGCTCCTGGCCACCGCAGCCTCTACCTGCTGGGCTCCGGTGATCCTTCCGCCTCAGCCTTCCAAGTAGCTGGAACTACAGGCGCGCTACCACGCCCGGCTAAGTTTTTGATTTATTGTAGAGATGATGTCTTGCCAAGTTGCCCAGGCGGGTCTCCAACCCACGGGCTCAGGCAATCCACTCACCTCAGCCTCCCAAGGCACGGGATTATAGGATGTTATATAAATTTTAACCACAATTAAAAATAAACTTAAAACGGTTCTTTCACTTAGGCATGATGGCTTATACCTGTAATCCCAGCACTTTGGGAGGCCAAGACAGGAGGATTGCTTGAGTCCAGGAGTTTAAGACCAGCTTAGGTAACATAGCAAGATTTCACCTCTACAATCAATCAGTCAATCAATAAAGTTCTTCCACAGACAGATGACTGGATTAAAAAGTATGGAATATTACTGAGCCTTAAAAAGGAAGGAAATTCTGACACACATTACAACATGGATGAACCTTATAGATACCTAGCTAAGAGAAAAAAAGTCAGACACAAAAAGAATAAACATTGCATGATTCCACTTTTATGATGGTGGCTGCACAACAAATGTGAATGTATTTAATCCCACCGAACTGTACATTTAACAATGAATAAAATAGTAAATTTCATGTATGCAAATTTTACTGCAACAAGAAAAAATATTACCTTGAAGGTCTCCTATCATCTCAGAATCATGACCTCTATCTCTTCTTTCAGCTTCCAATATAGCTTGCAGTTGGTAATAATCTTTGTCCATTTGTGATTTGGAATTTTCTAAAATTCTATTTCGCTCTTGCAATTCTCTGTTCAGGGACTCTAGCTGACTAACTGACTTGCTCATCTCTGTGTGACTCTTTCTTAATCTTACAGCTGTGTCCGATTCTGTCCTAAGTAAGTCATTGGCTTCTTCTAGCTATTTAAAAAAGAAAACAAGAAAATATGTTTCTGATCAAAGTATAATCAAATTTATTTTAATTAATTATACTTTTAAACAAAGGAACCTCATTTGAAAAACTTACCTGCTTTTGTAACTGTGTCAGCTTCTCATTAACAAGCTGTGAATTTTGACTTACTTTCTTTAAATCTTCCAACTGATCCTTTAATGTAGACACTAGAAAATAAGAGTAATATGTAGAAATCACAAAATTTTCTTAGGGGAAACATAAAAAACTCTTTTTTAAAAAATGACATTTAGTTTTAGGCCATAATAGTCAGCTATGTTAGGTCCACTCCCACTCTCAAAGCCAAATTCTATCTTAGAAGTACTTACATTTTAAATTTGTAAAAAAGTAGAGCATCAGAGTACAAAAACAGACTGGTTCTCACTATTGTATTATCTCATTATTTTATTCCCTTTATAAGATCAATCTATTAGTATAATGTTACAAAATTAGTTTTAATATTACTTCTTAATTGTACAATTACTTGAATAGTCCAGCATTTTAATAATGGTACAAAATTTAAAAGGTACCAAATGGTATAGGATAAGTTTTTCTCCCTCCATTTCATCTCCTGGCCCCTCCGTATTGCCCTTAACTGGTTCGCTTTCCCACATATACAGACAAACACTCTGTACTTTGTTCTTGTCACTTAAAGATACATCTTAGGGGATCCCAAAGCAAAAAAAAGATACGTCTTAGAGGTTCATTTATAACAGTATATGTAGAAATACTTTATTCTTTCATAAGCTGTATAGTATTTTACCATACAGATGTTCCATACTTTCAAATTACATTTATGTTAATACTTTTTGCCATTTTAAACAAGGCTACAATGAATAGCCTTGTGTATATATCAATTAACAACTATATAAATATATAAGTAAAATAAACTCATAGAAATGAAATCATTGGATCAAATGGTGTAGAAAGCTATTTTAAATGTATTTGTAACATTGGCAGTAAAACATGAAATTCTAGCTTAGCAGTTCTCAAATGTGGCCTAGGAGGTTTGTAAAAAATACTGATGCCCAGGCCACACACCTAGACTAATTAAATTAGAAGCCCTGGGGTTTAGGCATCAGTATTCTTTAAAGCTTCCCAGGAGCCTTCAATAAGCGAAAAATGATGACAATCACTACTTTAGCTAAATACTACTTACTACTGCCTTTAATATACAGTCAATTTAACTTGAGATCTGGACTATTTAGCTTAGGTGTCTTAGGAAAGGAGCTTCATATGTTCTATCAAGAGCACTAAATATAAGACCACCTTATGACAAAGAACTCAAGGATAGTGTCAGACAAAAATTCCAGCATTTTTCAATAGTAGTAACAATTTACCTTCATTTTCTACATTTCTTCTCTTCTCATTTTCCTGTTCAGCTTTTCTTTGGTACTCATTAATTCTATGCTGTAGCAACATTTTCTCCTTCTCAATTTGAGACACCGTAGACTCTAGACTTCTTCTTTGATTTCCCTGAAATTATGATAAAAGTTATCATTGCTATTAATACTTTTCTCATTTGAGAGAGTATTTTGTTCTTAAAAAAACAAAAGACAAAAACTTAAGATGAATTTTTTTTTTTTGTATAGCAGATAATACCCCTCAACTATGACAACTTTCTAAGTAGTTTGCTTTATGACAGTAAGACTCTCCTTATTTGAATTAGATATGTAAAATTTTCAGGCTTTTGAATCCGTTAATTTAAACTACAACCCTATGAATTTTACCTTTTCAGATCAAAAGTCACTTTCTACATTTAAGAAAATCACATTTTATTATGATACCAATATTTTGGTTTATTAGCAATCCTAACTTTATTAAGGTATGAACAGTGAAAGTATTAGATAATAAGTAAGTGATAAAAAGCTCAAATGGTACCAAATGTATAGAGTGTGCAGTGACTTCACTACTTCCTCTAGGTCTCGTTTAATCTTCTCCCTGTCTCAACAACAACTTACTTATCCTTTCTAAGATGTTCTAGTATCTACCTGCCAATGGGTATTAAAAAGTAATCAAGGCAATACTTATTTTAGAAAAACAGACGAGAGAAGGGTTAAAAGATGCCAATTTTCACAACTTAAATCTTTCCAATTCTAAGATCTCACCACTCTTTTAATTTTCAAATTTTAAAATAATCAAACACAGAAAGTCACAAAGACAGTACAGAGAGGTCCCATGTATCCTTCCACTCACTTTCCCTCCAACAGTTACATTATGTATAACAATGGTACACTAACAAAATCAGGAAATTGACAATGGTATAAAGTGTGTAGAGTTCTGTCATTTTATCACATATGTAGGTTAATGTAAACACCACCATAGTCAAGATACAGAACCAGTCCAACACCACAACAATCCCTTACTTATAACCACACCCATTCCCATTCTCCTACCACCAATATAATTTTGTCTTTTTGAGAATGTTATATAATGGGAACTACACAATGCATGACTCTTTTAGATAGGCTTTTCTCATTCAATTTAAAGTCCATCTGAATTGTTAATACATGATCGCTCATTCCTTCTTAGGACTGAGTACAAGGGGGGACCCAAAAAACCTGGCATTTATTTATAAAAAAATGTATATTTGTTCTTACATGTTTAAACTTCAGTCACCTTCAGAGCACTTTCTGATGCAATATGCCTACTGAGACACTTTTCCTATTGCTCAAAACACTTTCTGAACTCGCCAATTTTGTTTATTTATTTATTTATTTATTTTTATTTTTTTTGAGTTGGAGTCTCACTCTGTTGCCCAGACTGGGGTGCAGTGGCCGCTCCCGGCCACTGCAGCCTCGACCCACTGGACTCTGGCGACCCTTCCGCCTCAGCCTTCTGAGTAGCCGGAATTACAGGCACGCACTACCATGCCCGGCTGATTTTTTTATTTATTGTAGAGATGAGGTCTCACCAAGTTGCCCAGGTGGGTCTCGAACCTGTGGGCTCAGGCAATCCACTCACCTCAGCCTCCCAAAGCGCGGGATTACAGGCTGAGCCACTGAGCCCGGCTTGTTTTTTATTTTTAAAATTTTTTTATTTTAAAGATATGAGGTACAATTCAGGGTTAGGTATACAAATGTTCATTATGTAGGTACTCTTGTTGATGAGGTGTGCCCCTCCTCTCCTGGCAGCTTCCCACTACTGCCAATCCCTTTCTTACAGTATTACGATAATTGTTGAAGTTCTGCTTATGAGTGAGAACATACGGTACTCTGTTCTTTGTTTCTGTGATAAATCACTGAGTATGATAGACTAAGTCCATCCAAGTTGCTGCAAAGTCCTTATGTTTGTCCTTCTTTATGGCTGCATAATATTCCTTTGTATATATGTACTACATTTTTTAATCCAGTTCAGTTTTGATGAGCAGCACGGTTGGGTCCATGTTTTTGCTATTGTGAATAAAGCTGCAATAAACATACATGTGCAAGTATCTTTTTGATAGAATGATTTGAGTTCCTCCAGGTATATTCTCAACAGGGGGATCGCTGGGTCATATGGAAGGTCAATTTCCAGTTCTTTCAGAAATCATCACACTGTTTTTCAAAGAGGTTGCACTAATTTACATTCCCACCAGCAGTGAAGAAGCATTCCTTTTTCTCCACATACTTGCCAGCATCTGTTGTTGTTTGTTTTATTAATGATGGCCATTCTTATTGGGGTTAGGTGGTATCTCAACGTGATTTAGATCTCCATCTCCCTGATGATTGGTGAGGCTGAGCACTTTTTCCTGTGTCTGTTGGCTGCCTGTATATCTTCTTTTGAGAAGTGTCTATTCATGTCTTTTGCCTACTTTTTGACTGATTTATTACAAAGGATATCACAAAGAATACAGATGAACAGCCAGATGGAAAAAAACGCAGCAAGTGAAGTATGGAAGAAGGGGTGGAGAGTTTCCAAGTTCTCTCCGGGTGTAACACTCTCCAGGAACCTGTGTTCAGCTAACCAGAAGCTCATCCAAACCATGTCCTTTTGTTTTTCTATATAGGCTTTATTACATAGGCATTATTTATGATGTCATTGGCCATTGGTGACCAACTCAACCTTTAGCTATTATAAACAACAGTTTACAGGTTTTTGTGAGGATGTAGGTTTTCATTTTTCTGGGATAAATGCCCAACAGTACAATTGCTGGATCACATAGTAGTTGCATTTTTTAGTTGTTTTTTTTTTTAGGAACACAGCCAAATGGTTTTCCAGAATGTCTGTACCATTTTACATCCCCACCTGCATTGTACAAGTGACCAGATTTCTCCACCTCCTTGCCAGTTTGGTATTGATACAACTTTCAATTTTACTCATTCTAATGGTTATACATGATACACCATGATATTTCATGGTAGTTTTAAACTGCATTTCCCACATGGCTAATGATGTGACCATCTTTTCATATGCTTAATCGTTATCCATATTATCTACTTTGGTGAAATGTTTGTTCATGTCCTTTGCAGAGTTCAATATTGAATTATTTGTTTATTGCTGAGCTTTGAGAGTTCTTTAAATACTCTAGATACAAGTCCTTTGTGAAATGGAAAATTTGAAATTTTCCCCCTTAGTTGATAGCTTCTCATCTCTCTTAACAAGAGTCTTTCATAGAGTAAATGTTAATTTTGATAAAGTTCAATTTATTCTATTTTCTTTATAGCATGTTTATGGTGTCACGTCTAAGAACTCTTCACCAAGCTGTAGGTCCCAAAGATTTTCCTTTATTTATCCCCCCAAAAGCACTATACTTTTATACCTACATTCAATCTATGAACCGCTTTTGAGTTTATTTTTGATAAGGTGTGAGACTCACATTGAGGTTCACGTTGTGGCCTATGGGTATCTAACTGTTTCAGTACCATGGAATTGCTTTAGCACGTTTGTCAAAAACAAGTTGGCTATAGTTGTATGGAACTATTTCTGTGTTCTCTACTCTGTTCCATTAATCTATATGTCTGTCCTTCAGTCAGTATCAAACAGTCTTGATTACTACAGCTATGATTTTTCTACATAACCATCATGACATCTGCACAATTTTAATTCTTTCCTTTTGATCTGTATGCTTTTTATTTATTTTTCTTGCCTTATTGTCCTAGCTACAATAGGCATTCAGACTTTTCCACTTTTCTAATGTAAGCATTTCCCTTTCAAAACTATGTTAGCTGCTTCTCACAAATTTTGATTATGTATTTTACCTTATTGCTCAAATTTTTGTTTGTTTGTTTGTGAGAAAGCAGGATTTATTGAGAGGGCAGAAAAGCTCCCACAGTAGGAGGGGACCCGAGGGGGTTGCCTTGCTCTAATATTTTTTAAAGACGAAGAGTCATAACTTTTTTAAACATTAACAGTTTTATGAGACATAACTAACATTCCAAGTATTTTTTCATTCCCTTGAGATGTCCTCTTTGACCAATAGATTATTTAGAAGTATATTGTTTGGCATTTACACGTTTGCAGATTTTTTTGTTATGTTATTCATTCTAGTTTGATTACATTTTGGTCAGAAAACACTCTGTATGACTTCAATGCTTTTAAATTTGTTTGCTTTATGGCTCAGGATGTGGCCTGTTTTGGTATGTGCTTCTCAAAAAAGAAGGTGTATTCTGCTGTTAAGTGACGGGGGGGGTGTTTTATAAATGTTGAATAGATCCATCCTGCTGGTCGATGGCATGGTTGCATTTTCCTTTGCTGATTCTGTGTCTAGAGAGAGGTGCTGAAGTTTATAACAGTAATTGTGGATTGTCTATTTCTCCTTACAGTCTTATCAGCTTTTGTTTCACATATTTTGTAGCTCTGTTGTTTGGTGTATACACAATTAAAACTGCTATTTCTTCTTGGTGGACTGGTCCTTTCAGCATTATGCAATGTTTCCCTCTGCCCCTGGTAATTTTATTTGCTGTGAAGTCTACTTTATTTAGTATTAATATTGCCACTGTTGCTTTCTTTTCATTAATATTTGTATAATATATCTCTTTTCATCTTTTTACTTTCAATTTGTATATACTTTTATATTTGAAGAGTTTCTTGTAGACAGCATATAAATGGAGGATTTAAAAAAAAATCTACTCTTATAAACTCTTCTGATTGGTATTCCATTTAATTTCCATGTAACGTAATTATTGGTATGCCAGGGTTAAGTGTGCTGTTTTTGTTTGATCTCTGTTATTTCTCCATTTTCTCTTTCTTGCCTTCCTGTGGGTTACTTGAACATTTTTTGGAATTCCTTTTGGTTTACCCTATGGTGTTTTTGAGTATATCTCCTTCTATAGCTTTTTCAGTTACTGCTCTAGGTATTACATTATACATGTATAGCTTATCACAGTCCTCTGGTTTGAATAAAGTGAAAAAACCGTACCTTTTTTTATGACCCATTATCTGCCTGCTTGCAATTGCCTTAAATATTTCCTCTCATACAAGTTCAGACAGTATTATAATTTCTGCTTCAACTTTTAAATATAATATTTTAAAAATACAGGAGAAGAAAAATGTACTGTATCCATATTTTTCTCTGTTCTTTTTCCTGGTAATTCAAGATTTCTTTTTAAATCACTTTCTTTCTACTTAGAAATTTTCTTTAGCAAATCTAGGAAAGGTGTGCTGGTGACAAATTCTCTTAGTTTTCCCTCATCTGAGAATGTCATGACTTTCTTTTCTCTTGGGAAGGATGTTTTCATTGAACATAAAATTCTGGGTTGATAGGGTCTTTTCCCCCCAACACCTGAGGAAAAAATGGCACTTCCCTCTGGCTCCCATGGTTTCTGATAAGAAATCTGCTATCACTAGTACTGCTCTTTCCCTCCAGGTAAGGTGTCATGTTGTATTTAAGATGTTTTGTCATTAGTTTTCAGAAGTTTGTCCATTGTGTCTTGGTATGTATTATCTTTGGGTTTATCCTTTTTGTGGCTCACTAAGCTTCTTATAGGCTTATGTCTTTTGTTTGCAGGTTCAAGTCTTTTGCCAGATTAGTGAAATTTTCAGTCATCAATTCTTCCCACCCCACCTATCCTCTCCTTTAGCAATTCCAATGACACAAAGGTTAGAACTTCATTGTTATAGTTCTACAAGTCCCTGATGCTCTGTCACTTTTTGCAGCCATTTTCTCTCTCTTGTTCAGACTGGGTAATTTCTATTGTTCGCTCTTCAAGTTCTACGATTCTTTTCTCAGCATTTTTCACTCTGCTATTGAGAACATCCAATGAGTTTTTAATTTCAGTTACTATAATTTTTGGTTGTTTTTATTTTATATTATCTATTTCTTTGTCAAAACTTTCTATTTTTTCACTTGTTTCAAGGGTGTTTGTAGTTGTTCACTGAAACATATTTATAAATCTTTGTCAGATAATTCCACCATTTATGTCATCTTAGTGTTGTGTCAGCATACTGTCTTTTCTCATTCCAGTTTAGATTTTATTAGTTTTGATTATAATGAGCAATTTTCTATTCAACTTGCACATTTTGGGTATTAGCTTACAATATCCTGGGCCTTATTTAAAACCTCTGTTTTAGAATAACTCCTCTGACATTGTTCTAGTGGAACTAAGGGGGTGCTGCCTCCTTTCTGCCAAGTGGAAGTGGAAGCCCAGGTTTTCTACTCAGCCTCTGTTGACATCTGAGGTAGGGCAGGGGAGCAGATTCATGTTACTGCTGATGCATTCTGGCATCCCACTAGCCTCCACTGGTCTTACCATGGCTGAGAGAGAAGGAGAGGGTGCCTTATGTGGCCTCCACAGACACTGTGAAGAAGAGAGCTCATTATTTTCAGTGGTAAATGTTCTGACTCCTTAATATGCCTCTTTTGACACCATTCCAGCAGGCAGTGGGAGGGTACCTTCTTACTGCTAGGTGGAAACAGAAGTCCCAACTCTCCACACAGTCTCTGCTATACTGTCTGGAGAGAGAGAGGAAGTTTGGTAGTGCCCAGAAGAGATAAAAATCCCTTTACTGGGCCTTCTCTGACATCACTCTGATCGGGTGTTTAGGTGTGCTACAACATGGTGGATGTAGAAGTCTAGGCTTCCCACTCAGTCTTTGCTGGTGAGAATGGTAATTGTGCAAGTTTTCTGACTTGCTAGCCTATTCCTTTCTTGGTCCTTATACTAGGGAAAGTGGCCTTCCTAGCTATTTTTTTGGTCTGTGCTTGATGTTTCCAAGTTGCTGGCTTCTTCATCACCCATCTGGAATGTATGCAGCAAAAAGAAAACCCTGAATATTCACTTCTGTGTTGTTTCTCAGGATCCAAGAACCCTAAGCTGGTTTGCCATCTTTTTACCTTTCAGAATTTTAGGTTGGTTTTACATCTTTTCAGAAGTGGAACTATTCTAATTTTATAACCCTCTCTTCTTTGAATTTTGAAAAATGAGTAAAGTAAATCTAGCACTTGAATTTTATTGGAGTTTTAGAAATGAAATAAAAAGTGGAGAATACACAAAAAGGGTTCCTTAAACACTCAGAGTCAAATATATTGTGCTAAGGCTAAGTACATATTGACCAATGTCAAGTTAGTAAAATGCTATCTAAATCTTCACAGATGACTATATGAATATCCAAAGCTACAAATAAAAAAAGCAAACCACTGACAAACACCATTCTTTAAGGGAAGAAAAAATTAAGACGGCATAAAACTTGAGATTAAATTTAAAAAGAATAAAGGAAGTAATACATTGGAAGACAATAAAGACTATTTCATTATAGGAGACTCTTCATACACATAGTAGAAAGATATTTACAAGTTGACTAAGAAGAACAAAAATGTATAACATATTTGCAAACAAACATCTGAATCATAACATGTTTATGCTACGTTTCCCATATAATTGAAAAAAATTTGGTAGGTAACCATGGAAAAATAGTTCTAAAATCAATATATTTCTCACTTGATCACATGAGATTATATCAATGTCGGTCCTTTTAAAATATTTTAAATTGTATTCTTCCCTCTTCCCTATATCTGTCTCTTTCTGAAATAGTTTCAGATTCAAGTCCCTGATGCTCTGTCACTTTTTTCCAGTCATTTTCTCTTTAATTAAATCACAAGATCTCATGCTTCTCTTTGCTTCTTTCTCACTTTTCAGTGATCAAGAACCATTGCACTGAAGTAAAATTTATGTACTGAAGTTTCAACATGCTTATAGAACAAAATGGTACACAGGAAACTAAAGTATAATAGAATCTGCACCACTTGAACCTGCAGCTCCATGGTGAGGCTTTTATCATAAGACTCTGGTTCTGTTTTATGTTTCAACCTATAGGATTCAAATGCAATTTTCTCAAAATGAAATAATTTGAAAGGGGGGAAGAAAACTCTCAAAAAGGAAAACTTCTGATTAGAAAACAAAAAGTACCTCTTCATCCAATTCTTTCATTATCTTGTCTAGTTTTATATTTGAAGTTCTGTAAAAACAAAAACAATATATATTAGAAATATTTATTGTCTAAGATTGAACACCCACATTCCTTTCTTTTCCACTTAATGAGGGTTTCTTAATCTTCGTTTTCGTGCCATGGATCTCTCTGGCAGTCTAGGAAAGCCTATGGTCTTTTTTCAGAGTAATATTTTGAAAAACATAAGAATACATATGATTAAAAGAACACTGAAATACAGTAATAAACTTTAAAAAATATGTATAACTCAGTAGTATATATGCTTCTTTATTAATATATTAAATCACAAGATCTAGTGGCAGTAATTTCAAACCAGTGATGACCATAAATGATATTTAAAGATAAGTGTAAAAACTGTATAAAAAATATTCGTAATTTTTAAATTGGTAATAAAAACTCACAGCTACTGCTAGTAACTATCAATTGTTGCTTACCAATTTTTAAATTTTTAAATTGGTAATAAAAACTCACAGCTACTGCTAGTAACTGTCGATTGCTGCTTATTTTCAGAATTGAAGAAAATGCTGCATTTCGACTATAAGTTAGAGAAAATATTCACTTTTTCTCATCCATGTTTAAGGACCTCAAATTCTCTCCATGGACCCACTGTGGGAGGACTCACTGTGGGAAGATCTCAGGTTAAGGATCCCTAAACTTCCTCACGAAACACTTGCTACTACACAAAAATTCGTCATTGAATCTTCAATACAATAATTAAGTAAATGAAAAGTGGCATACAGCAAATTGGAAAACACACCATTTTGCAACTTGGGCAAAAAATTGAGATGAACCGAAAGTGTATTATCACCACTACATTTTGTTTTCTTGGGCTCAAAACATAATTCTGAGCTTCAAACCTATGTTTAAATATTTTCACATGGATGTCTCATTGAATACATCATTAAACATCTCCAAAACTTATTCCCTCTGCTCCACACTCCTACCCCCAATACCGACTTGTTTCTCTTCTAGAACCCCCAAGTAAATGGCATTGCCTAGGAATCATCCTTGACTCTCTTCCTCCCTCACTCCCACTTTGTTGAACAAATGCCAAGTGCTGCCAATTAACCAGGAAGTTATTTTTAAATGGCAAACTTGATATATATTCTTAGTTTATTAACTTTCAAAGTTTTTCCATCACACTTAGAATACATTATAATTTCTTAGCTTGTCAAAAAAAGAAGAAAAAAATCTTCCAAGATCTGAGACCTTCTCAGTCTCACCTCAGGTTCTTCTTTCCCTCATATCTCACTGGGCGGTCAAGCTCCCGTACTTCAAGGTCTTCACTCTCTGGACCCTAATACCTCCTTCTACTCTCATCCTAGTAATATCCATTGGCCCTTCCAGTTTTTGCTTTTGTTGATCTCTTGACAAAACAGTAAAGGCATCTCCTAATGTATTCCTATATATTCATGTATCGTTTTATTCTCTCTTTAGCTTAACATATATCAGTTACTGAAGATTACTTATTTGTCTTCCTCGCTAAATTACAAGCTCCTTGCAGATAGGGGATATGTCTTGTTTTATGCAGTACTATATTACTTGCAAGCACATTATCTGATACATTAACTGAAATTTTTGCTGAATAAATGAATGTAATTAAAATGATTTGAATGCAGAGAATTAGAATAGTATCAGTACTAATTCAATCTCATGTGGTGGTGGTGGTGAACTTCTAGACACAATTTCTTTCTAGTTTGCCCACTTATTCTAACCAAATTCTTCCAGCTCCTGCTTGGGGAGGAAGCTAGAAATAGGATCGGGAAAGTCAACCTTTAAAAAAACAGAGAGCTAAGTCTTTGTGGGATAAAGGCTCCAAACAAAGATCTAGTACACACATGAGATATACTTTTCAGAAAGAATGTATCAGACATTTGAAATCTCACAAGAAAATAAACTTAAGTAAATATCACTTCCCAATGCTTAGCGCTAATTTTTTATCTAAAAAATGATTGAGGTTACATATTTTCTTTTTTTTTTTTTTTGAGTTGGAGTCTCACTCTGTCTCCCAGACAGGAGTGCAGTGCCCACTCCCAGCCACTGCAACCTCGACCTGCTGGGCTCCAGCGATCCTTCCACTCAGCCTTCCAAGTAGCTGGAACTACAGGCATGCACTACTACACCTGGCTAATTTTTTGATTTATTGTAGAGATGAGGTCTCGCCAAGTTGCCCAGGCGGGTCTAGAACCCGCAGGCTCAGGCAATCCACTCACCTCGGCCTCCCAAAGCACGGGATTACAAGCTGAGCCACTGAGCCCGGCTGAGGTTACATATTTTCATATGATCATCAGTCACTTTGGCCATTTTTATTTCTTACTCAAATTGATCCCCACCACCAGTTTGTCATCTGCCTTTTAGTTCTGTTTAAAATTTTCTGGATATAGAAACTTCTCAAAATTGATATAGTAGTATCTACCCAGTTCCTCTTCTCATTTCCTTTTTTTCTTGAGCTGAGGTCTCACTCTGTCTCCTAGGCTAGAGTAGAGTGGCATAGTCAGGGCTCAGTGCAGCCTCAAGCAACTAGGCTCAGGCGATACTTCTGCCTCAGCCTTCTAAGTAGCTGAGACTACAGGTGCAAGCCACAAAGTCCGGCTAATTTTTTTAATTTTTGAGTGAAGAAACCAAGCTTTTTATTAATCCTATCACCACTCCACCACAGTTGCAGTGTAGCATCTTAAACAAAAATTTAAAAAAATTTTTTTTGTGTAGATATGAAGTCTCACTATGTTTCCTAGGCTGGTCTCAAACTCCTAGGCTCAAGCAATCTCCCCGCCTTGGCCTCCCAAAGTGCTGGGATTAACAGGTGTTAGCTACTGGGCCCAACCTAATTTTTAAAATTTTTTATAGGACGAGGTCTTGCTATATTGCCCAGGCTGGTCTCGAACTCCTGGGCTCAAGCAATATTCCTGGCCTTGGCTTCCCAAAGTGCTGGAATTATAGGCGTGAACCACCATGCCCATTCTCCATATTTTATATTTAGAAATTCTTTCTAAATCCTGGGATTGGTTAATTCTTTGCTCATACCGAAATGTTTTTTTTTTCTTAAAGTCTGTAATATACACTTAAACTACATATCAGGAATGGTAGAAAATGAGAATTGTACTTGTTTCCTACCAACTTCTCCACTTGCCCAGTCACAAAATTATCAGTTTTCCCAATTCTATTTGTTGAATACTTAATCTGTGTTACCTTTGCATTTCATGTATTCAATAGTTCACTAAAAACATAATTATTAAAAATCATTGTTTATAATTAATAAGTATTTCAGTATTAAGCCAGGTTATTTAAAATAATGTTAACCATCCTATATTTCATAAATAAATATGCTGTTCTTGCAATTAGACTCATAGAAAAATAGTGAGTTATTTACTATAGAGAACAGTGAAATTAGAACAGCTGCATCAAAAATTTAGTACATTTTAATCTTCAACACTTTACATTTCAGAAAGCACCTTTCTAATGTAAACTAATTTTCTCTTTCAGTTAGCTAATAAATTGGGAGAGAAAAGCAATGAATCAGGCAACTAAATGAATTACACTCTTATTTTTTACAAGTAAAGACTGCTAGGAACAAATATACTTTAAACAGTCTGAGGAAAATACATCTATAACTAATGCCAACATAAAATAGTACTTCTCAATTATAGTCAAGACACTATTCAAGAATGTATTTTCAGTAGCAACCTTCATATCCTCATCTTCCATCCACTTTAACTATTTGCAGACTATAAGCTTCAGAATAAGTATTTGCTATATACAACTTTCAATATGAAAAGTATTTAATGAAAGTATATTCTCACCTGCATTTCTGTTCCATTTCATCTTTTAACTGCATTTCATTATGCAGCTGTTCTTCCAGCTTGTATATTGTTTTCTGTAAACTTTCCTGCTTTAATTAAAAAAACAAACTCATTCTATTAAAAATATTTACAGAGAAATAAAAATAGCAAGTTCACATTACCATTTAATATCTTTTTATAAAATAATTATTTAGTTTAACCCCACCCCTTTCTTTTCTAGTTGAAATTTTAAATTAGTAATTTTTTTTTATTTTATTTTATTTTATTTTTTGAGTTGGCGTCTCACTCCATTGCCCAGACTGGAGTGCAGTGGCCGCTTCCGGCCACCACAGCCTCGACCTGCTGGGCTCCGGCGATCCTTCCGCCTCAGCCTTCCGAGTAGCCGGAACTA
>CAUYQG010074899.1:0-28606 GCA_963574415.1 Tarsius wallacei | reverse complement strand
CGCTTATGAATAAGAACATGTGATACTCAGTTCTTTGTTTCTGTGATAGATCACTCAGTATTAAAGCCTCTAAGTCCATCCAAGTTGCTGTGAAGTTCAGAATTTTGTCCTTCTTTATGGCTGTGTAATATTCTATCATGTATATGTACCACATTTTAAAAATCCAGTTCTCTTTCAATGGGTGGCACGGTTGGTTCCATGTTTTTGCTATTGTGAATAATGCTGCAATAAACATGTGTGTGCAGGTATCTTTTTCACAGAGTGATCTGAGTTCCTCTGGGTATCCCCAGTAGGGGGATTGTGGGGTCATATGGGGGGGTCAATTTTTAGATCTTTTAGGAATTGCCACAGTGTTTTCCAAAGAGGCTGTACTAGTTTACACTCCCACCAACAGTGTAGAAATGTTCCCCACTATTGGCATCAGTGTACAAGCTAGTGTCATGAGAGGCTGTCTTTGGCTTTCAGGAATTTTTTTTTTTTTTTTGGAGATTATTTCAACACATTTGCCCGTTTCATGATGGGTGATTTACAAGTACACCTGCCCACAATTGCGCTGAGTGTTCAGTAATTTTTGCCCCAAAACAGCATGAATCCCATACTCCACCCTCCCTATTCACCTGACCATGCCCCTAGTGACTTTGTTTCCCTGGAAACATGTTGCCAATGTGGAGGAGGTGAAACAAAAAATGGCAGAAGCACGAAAAGGCATCACAAGTGATGCCTTTTTCTATCACAAATAGAAAAAAATCTGCCCAAATGAGTTGTCTGATATTTAAAAATACAGGCATTTATTACATAGAAAACTCATCCACAAATTGGGATGGCATATAAACATGCAATTAAGGTAATTTCACTCTAAATCTGCAATTTTCCACTAAGGACTTTAAACTTCTCTGAGTGGACATTGATGACGAGAATGGGAACCACATGTTTTCTTCTTTTTCTTCTACTATGTATGGTACATTTCTTACAATTGATGAACTCATATTGATAGATTCTTATTAATGAACTAAAGTCCATAGTCTCCAAGGGAAGACCCCAAAAACCCAGAATTATCTTTTGGAGGGCCAGTCCCTTATAGTATACTTGGAATTTGTTCCTCTCGATCAAACAGTCGACCCAAGCTTTTACCTGGAAGCTTTGAGAAGGTTGCATCACGATTTGTGGAAGAAACGTACCAAGTCGTGGCAAACAGGTGACCGGTTCTTACCATGACGACTCACCTACCCACACTGCACTGAGCATTCAGCAGTTTTTGACCAAAAACAGCATGACTCCCGTGTACCATCCTCCCTAGTCATCCAACCTCACCCAGAGCGGCTTATTTTTGGTTTCCCCAGATGAAAAAAGTCTTCAAAGAGAAATGTTTTGCTGATGTGGAAGAGGGGAAGCAAAAGAAGGCAGAAGCACTAAAAGGCATCAGTTGAAGGTCAAATAATGTTTTGAGCAGTGGAAAAAGCATCTCAAGAGGTGTACTGCATCAAACAGAGAGTACACTCTGACTGAAGGGGACTGAGGTTTAAACGTGCAAGAATAAATACACAATTTTTATAAATAAATTCTGGGGTTTTTGGGGTCCCCCCCTCATATATCTCTTGACTCCCAGTCCAGCATTTGTTTTTCATTCTTTTACCTTTGCCTTCAAAGAGCTCACCTTAGCACTGATGACCTTCCACAATAAGGTCCTAGTTTCCAGTCTCTTGCCTGGAGAAAAACTAGCCTCTGCTTTTACTTATACGATACCCTTGGTTTGCAAGTGTCCTGCTCTATGTGTCTCTGGATTTCTCTCCATTCATTAAGGCTCACCTCAAACCTCCTTTGAGACTTGATGCCTTTGTGATTCACCTTCTATTCCAACAGAATATGATAGCTCCCTTCTCTTGCTCCTCCAAAGCAAGTATTTTTCTCTCTCATACTAACTCTTACATTTTATTTTACATTACAGTTTTATGAGTACACATCTCTATCTACACTCAACCATTTCTCTCTCTTCTGATGCCCTTCCTCCAATGTAGAATAGAAATCATACTTACAATCTCTTTTAAGAGCATTCAGTTTTACTAAGCATAATCACCAAACAGGTATCCTAATAATCCTTTACAAAGCATTGGGATTTACTAAACATAATCACCTAAAGAAGGACTATAAATTTCTTCTGAGAGGAATATTATCTACTCCTCTTTGTGTAGAATGGAGCATCTTACATAGTAAGTGCTCAATATAGACTTGTTAAATTCAACTGAACACCCACATTTCAATGCACACTTGCTTGCTAATTTGCTTTAATTATAACTAGGAATTTCCATTTGATTTTTCCATCTAATGAATCCTACTTAATATATGAAACACAGTAAAGAAAACAGAATTGCTTAAAACATTCAGGCCTATAAAAATTTCCAAAAACATAAGTATTGTTTATATGAACTCTTTTACCACAGTTGTAGTACCATGCAAATAAAAAATGTTATGTAATACACATACAAAATAAAAATGTAATTTGTGATGTGCAATGGCTTTATAAGATTGCTTACCATTATATTAAAATTCTCCACTAGGGTTGCATATGGGAAAATTAAGGACAAACAGACCTTCTCCATTTCCCCTTCTGTCACTTGCAAGCTAAGTAAGTGCTGAGGTAAGTCACATGCTTAGTAAACAGCAGTGATTTCCAGCTGTGGACCTCAGATTTGACCAGATCTTCTTATGGTATCTTAGAATGAGAGGAAATGGGGGTGTTAACTGTCCCATCGTTTAGTCATGAACATTAAATGAGATAATATATATATACACATAAAGAAAATAGCATAGTTTCCCTCACATTTAAGCATTCAATAAAAGAGATCACTGATTAATATCAAGCTGAGTTTTTGAATTGTTGTCTCTAAAATGAGAAATACAATTTCTCTCTGAGCTTTAGTTGTTGAGAGTCTAAGATGAACTAATATATGAGAAAGAAAGTGTTTTCTTAAAATAAAAGAATAAGTATCATGTAAATGTAGTCTGTAATTAAGCTGGTAATTACGAATATAAACTATATATTACTAAAACAGAAAGTTATTTAAAGAGATTATTATGATTTCTATGTACGAATTGTATTATATTGGCGAAAATGTCCCTACGTTTTCTCACAGGAACAGATCTCTGACAAAATAATAGCAGTCAGTGGAATAATAAGATTTGATTTTTATTTTTTTTGAGTTGGAGTCTCACTCCATTTCCCAGGCTGGAGTCCAGAGGCATGCTCACATCAACCTGCTGGGCTCGACCTGCAGCGTTGACCTGCTGGGCTCCAGCCATCTTTCTGCCTCAGCTTTCCAAGTAGCTGGAACTACAGGCACATGCTAGCACACCCAGCTAATTTTTTGATTTACTGTAGAGACAAGGTCTCACCATGTTGCCCAGGCTGGTGTTGAACCCATGGGCTCAGGCAATCCTCTCACCTCAGCCTCCCAAAGTGCTGGGATTATAGGATTGAGCCACTACACCCGGCCCAAGATTTGATTTTTTAAAAACTACTTCATTTGTACCTTTTTTTCTGACAATAATTCAAAATGTAAGCAAAGGTAAAATGTGTCATTCTTGCTAAAATTGCACTTAGTTTGTCTCACATTTTCTGCATTGAGAAAGAACATCACTTAGGCTGGGCTCGGTGGCTCAGCCTGTAATCCCAGCACTTTGGGAGGCTGAGGCGAGTGGACTGCCTGAGCCCACGGGTTCGAGACCAGCCCGGGCAACTTGGTGGGACCTCACCTCTACAATAAAAAATAAAAAATAGCTGGGTGTGGTAGCACACGTCTGTAGTTCTGGCTACTTGGAAGGCTGAGGCGGAAGGATTGCCGGAGCCCAGCAGGTCAACGCTGGGATGGCTGTGAGCGTGCGTGCCACTGCACTCCAGCCTGGGCAAAGGAATGAGACTCCAACTCAAAAACAACAACAACAAAAACACCATTTCATTGCAAGGAAACTGATCTATCTCACAACATTGTCACCACCCCACCCATGCTCCTGACCCCCTCACCCCTTCATTACTGCTTTGCTTCTATTTACTCCCAGTTGGTCATTCTTTAACTACTTCCTGGACCACAAGTAAGACAGGAAGAGAAATATAATGTTTAAAGCCACTTACTCCAAAGGCTAGCTAGCTACCTTCTGATCTTATAAACTCCCTGCCTTTCTTTAAAGTCCGCTTTCCTGCCTTTTTAATTTTCTTGTCACTTAAGAATAAGTCCACATCCTATTCCCCAAGTCCCGAGAGGCTCTCAGTTTTGAGTGTAGGTTCCTTAGTCTGCTTTCCTTCTTCCTTCCTTCCTTCCCTCCCTTTCCTTTCTTTCAAGAGGGGGGTCCCGCTATGTTGCCCAGGTTGACTTCAAGCTCCTGGGCTCTAGTGATCCTCTCACCTCAGCCTCCTGAGTAGCTGGGATAAGTGCACACCACAACACTCACTCCGTAGCCTTTTGGAGACTCTAAGTGATGGGGTTAGGAATCCACATATGTGTCTTAATAGAGTTTTATCAGTCCCATCTTCACAGATGTCTAGTTATCCAGGGGACATATTCAGGGTGACTTCTTATCCTTGGAGAGGCTTAGCATGCTAAAACTCTCTACAGTAAATACACTCACTTTTCTCCTAAAATGAAAGAAAAGATATTGCATTTTTTTAAGATTAGAAAACATAATTTATTTAGAAAGTAAATAAGAGAGAGAGGGAAGGAGGGAGAGAGGGAGGGAGAGAGAGGGAGAGAGAAAGAGAGAGAGAGAGAGAGAGAGAGAGAGAGAGAGAGAGAGAGATTCACCTCCCCAAGGTAGAGGAGGGGGCCAAAGCCAGGAAACATGGCAACAGCCATAGCTCAAAGAGCACGTGGCCAGACCAGAGTCTAGTAAGGCAATGGCAGATACTGCATTTCATTAACCATACAACTTTTTCTGTCCGCCATATACTAATGTTTAGGAGGCTATGGGGCACATGGGCCAGCTTTCATTTTTTTGTCTAATGTATTGCAAGATTGACCCTGATTCCCAAGAGTCCATACTCAGACTTTCAAGTGTTCATTTCTGTACACCGCCCTTCCCCTCCATGTAGCTACCCACCCATTCTAATGCCAACTGCCCCAGCCTATTTTAGGACAGGCAGGTGAAGGCCTGAGGTGTCCCTTCACCAAGTGGTGTAGCTCTTTGGTATCAAAGGAGAGAAAAAAATAAAAACTGAATTTTAGCCTCAAGTCTAATCTTGGAGTTCAAATTGCACAGCTCTGAAGATCTGCCAAGTATATTTAGTTTGCAACTAGATTAAAATAGAAAAAATGTAAATGCTGCTTTAATTTCCCTATTAAAATAAGTGAATGGGAAAGTACTTTTTCTGATCTCTCTCTCTTGTCTTCCTTCTGCAAACCACCATACCATGGAAGTGCCTCATTTAAAATAGTTACTATGTCGCCCTTGCTCCAAAGTGTCCAGTGACTCAGGTTCAATTGTTCAAGATGCTCTGTCACACGATACCATCAAAGCCTGCTGCAGGGTTACTGCCTGCTACTTTTTTTTTTTTTTTTTTGAGTTGGATCCTCAATCTGTTGCCCAGGCTAGAGTGCGGTGGCATGATCATGATGACCACGGCTCATGGCAACCTCGCCCTGCTGGGCTCAAGTGATCCTTCTACCTTAGCATCCCGTGTAGCTGGGACTACAGGCATGTGCCATCACACCCTGGCTAATTTTTTTGATTTTTTTGAGATACGAGGTCTCTCTATGTTGCCCAGACTGGTCTCAAACTTCTAGACTCAGACAATTCCCCCACCTTAGCCTCCCAAAGTGTTAGGATTACAGATGTGAGCCACCGCATCAGGCCTGCCTGCTACTTTTCTAGACAGTTTCCCATGCCGGACAGGCTCACTTCCTGTCCTAAATTTTCCTGCCCCCACATTTTTTTTTTGTCACTTCACTTATCTCTCCATTCTTCCTAAGCCTGGCCTCTCCGCGAAGGGGACCAGTGCTGTCCTCAGGAGGTCCTCGACCCTCCACTTATATATGACCTGTGTCACTTAACAATTACATGCTACCTGGTGCTGTGAGTTTTCTTGTCTTGTGTTAACTACTATCAGATTACAAGTTTTTAAATCTCTACTAGAATATAATCTCCTCGAGCAAAGGAATCACGTCTTATGACACTCTTGTAAACCCTCTAAAGGCCTAGTACAATGGATAAAATATTAAGAATTCATTTACTCTCTCTAGGATTCCCTCTTCTACCTGTAAAACGATGGTAACAATAAATTACACTTGCCCCACCAAGCACATATGCCTGTTGCCAGGTCCTGGCAACTGACTTGCCTGGCAAATGACTCCTGCCAATCAGAAATTTTGGGGCTCAAAAACTTATTCTTTTCTAAATAAGACACTGGATAAATTCTGCCATTTGGCGATAAAAGTGTGAAAAGCCAGAGTTGATGTTTATGTGTGGCCGTGGCTGCTGATCAGGGCGTGATTTCATTTTTAGTTTCCATATCACAATAATCACTCAGCTTTCCAGTTCTTTCACACATATTATTCGTGCTGTGACACTCTTATCAGATAAGCGCCGCCAACAACAGAACATGGTAATTTCTATTACACTGTGTTTCCTCTAAATGTCGGCAGCTAGTAGGAGCAGTATATCTGGTCAAGGGGGAGACTCTCCCATGGGCCTGTGGTCAGAAGGCCGAGTGCCAGCCTTTGAGTAAGATGAAGTGGGAGAAAAGAGTCCTTCCTTAACAGGACTGAAGAGTACATACAGCCTGCCAGTCAGTCCATCCCTGGCATTTATGGAAAAGACCCGACATCTCCCTTTAAACATGGATCCCAGGATCAGATCTGAAGGCTTAGAACAAGGATGTCACAGTCAAAACCTCGAAGTTGGTCTCTAAATCAACAAAAATTCAAGAACCACCTTTTTTTTTTTTTACTACTCTGTAGTAGAAAAACCTATAGTTTGAAAAATTATAATATAGTGCATTCATATCCCTTAATAATAATAACTATTACTACTTTGATGGAAACACTACTCATGGAAAGCTTTTGGAAAAATAGTAGCTGCTGAAAAAAAAGTGCCTTTAAAACAATCTATTTTTCATAGTACATCTTAGGCTGCTAAAATGCCAGGAACCAAAATTGCAACAGATTCAAACACAGACACAAATAAGCAAATAACCAATAAGACTGCAAAATCAGGGTTAGCAAAAATTATAGTGAAATCTAGTTTCTTTAAACTGGAAACACAGGACTGTGTCCAATTTGAACCAAAACAGGCCTGAGAAGGGGATTCCCAAGAGCTGTGCCTGTATTTTCTGGTCTCATAATACCCCCTGGATGAGAGCATCTCAGATTGGGACTCTGGTTAATCTAATTCACTGCAATGCTAGGGCTTCTGAACTCTGCCCCTGCCTGCAATGAGGTTAATCATCAAGGAATAAAATGAGGCATGAATCAATGGAATCAGTTTGAGAAGCAGCTTTCAATTCAGGTTTCATAGACTGACAAGTGCAAGAGTAGCCCTTCAAGCTGGAAACACCGAGGGTACCTGAGACCTGCACGTCACACTTGCTCCTTGGTCCACAAGAGTCCTACTTATCAAAAAGGGGAGGCCACATGGCATCTGGCCTTTCATTATTTCCTCCACATAAAAAGTGTTCCTTATTGTAAGGAAATCAATTCCATGCCACTGAAGACTCACCTCTCACCTCCTTGACCTCAGCTATCCCTGGAAATCCTAGATTCTCTATAGAGAGAACAAGAACATTAAGGATAAAATATAAATTTTTTTTTTTTTAAAAGAACGTTGAGGAAAAAGCCCTCCTCTGCTAGATCCCTTAATTTTGGACCTGTTCTTGTTTTGCTGTTTTCCAGCCTTTTTTTTGGAGGAGGAAGATGAGAGTGACCTGTGTTATCCTCTTGTCCTTCTGTATTAAATGCATCCCTGTTCTAGTTATTTACTTAGAGCTTTTTGGAACCAAAAAACCCCATACATTTCTAAAATTTATCTTTAGATTCTCCTGGCTTTCAATATACATTTTATTGCTTGTGTTTAAAACACACTATAATTTTCATTCCTTAATTTGAAGATTATTTTTAGAACTGAGCATTGTGTTAAAATGTTAGAAGCAGTGAAATGTATATTGGGTTTTCAGAATTTAAAGAAGACGGTCCTGCTGTTGAGTGCACAGCTGCCTGGGCTGAACAGCACTTCTTAAACCCAGGTGATTCCAGCTCCACCCTGAGCGCCTGCTGCAACATGCAGATACCTGCTAGTTTCTGACACTCTTACAGATCTTGTGCTCCTGATGAGAAGCAGTAATTGGTCTAATTTAAATTAAAAGCAAAACCAAAAACTTAAAAGAATAAAGCATTTGAGGGACACTGAGTGGATGTATCAAATTCTGAATCTTGGCAGGTACTTCCCTACCTCATTTCTGAGACTAAATCATGTTAAGTCTAGGTTTGTAAAAAAGTCAGATTTCCAATCAGCTCACGAGAAAGGGTATGTTATTAATTATGCCATTGTCACCTTCTTTCTGATTAACATGATACTTTTTTGTGGTAGCACACATACCCAGAAATTAGTCCTCCTAATAGGCATATGGATTATAATTAATCTTTGAACTAACTGTGGTTTGCAATAATCAAACTGCTCTTTCGCATGCATCCAAAGGAAGCGATGGCATTATTTGGGACAGACAGGAAGACTGTGGAGGCGGAAAGGGGAAGAGGGCGACAATTACATTCTTGGTCATGTTCTCCATGTAATCCATTCCTGAATCCCTTCCCACAGACAACATGGAAATGTACATTTGACAAGATCCCTGTGTCAATTAAAGAGAAGCAGAGTGGTAGAACAGAACAAGCTTGGAGTTGGCATCTGAGAAGCCTTGTTTAATATCAGCCCTGCTCTAAACCAGCAAAATGACCGTGGGCAAGTTTACTTTTCTGATTAGTAGTGTCTTTATCTGTAAATTGGTCTTAATAGCTCTATCTTGCAAAACTACCTAAAGGGTTCATGATAAATATACAAAGTACCAAACATAATGTCTGGCACCGAGTGGGTGCTCCAGAGGAAGTCATTACTGCTATATTACTACCTAGACGAGTAGAGTGGGCAGCTTTTGGCTTGGATCTAGAGAGGGGAGGAGATAAATACTGAAGACATTTGTGAGTTTGCTTTTTCATCTATTTTCCCCAGTTAATTATTTAATATTTAACTGGTTAATTATTCATAGTCAAATAGAAGGCATAATAAAAGTGTGTTTATTAACCAATAATTTGCCTCTCTATCTCCCTTTGCCACGAAAGTGCCACGTGCACACAGGGAAGGAAGAATGCCTTCTCAGTGTCGGGTATTTTTCTTAAAAGGGACAGTTACGAGAAATCAGGACCCGTGCTCTTTCCAGAAGCTGGTCTGGGGTTCTAAAGAGTTTAGAAGCATTGCCTTTATGCCTGTAGACCACCTGAAGACAACAGGTAGGATAGTATGGCTGGAGTGCTGGCTGGATGAGGGTTCTCCTTAGATGACTGAAGGAGGTGATGGCAGGCTTGGAGTACAAGGGTTATGACTATCATGCCGTAATGGCAGGGCAGGGGTTCCTGTCCAGGCAGGGGGCAGAGTAAGGTAGGCAGGCCAGGACAAGAATAAACCCTGAAAGCCACTGGGGACAGGAAGAAAGTCTTCGGTCTAGTGGGACTTTTGGTTCATCAGAGGGCAGGTTAGGTCAATCCTGCTGAACACACACATCCTTCTTTTCAAATGCTTTCGAACTAAGTTTCTTCTAAACATGCAGGCTTCTGTTAACTTTATCCAAAGATTTCTCCTCCATTTGAGAGGTGAATGGCATTGCTCCAGTCCAGCAGGGATGTCTCTGAGTCGTAAGGAGGAATATAAAAGACAAGATGATTTTACAGGACACAGGAAATGTTTACCGAAGTACTCTAGATATGAACAGTCAAATCCAGAGGCTGGAGGAAAGCTGGTTAACCTTGGAGAAATCTCCTTCTTTTTTTCTTTCTTTCTCTTTTTCTTTCAAGCCATGAGGTTAAACTTTTCTTTAAAAAGAGAAGCGAAACATTAAACTATCTTCCCCCAAAAGTTCAAAGGTCTGAAAAAAAAGAGAGAAGCTTGGGCCAAAATATACACAGCATGACAACTACATTTATTCAAAGAAAGTCATGTTTTTTAGAAGAAGGCTGAATTAGTACTTATCCCTGGGGAAAGGATGTTCTATAAGAGCAAAGAAATAAAGATCAAAGAGGAAGGCACCAATTAATAATGTTTAAAGAAGGTGAGAGTCTGAACTCAGCTGCTAAATGTGTCTTTACAAGGGGAAAAGGAGAACCCGAGGGAATCAGAAAGCAAAGATGATCTTGCAGAACGTCCATGAAGAGAAGGTGAAAGGAATGTTCAGAATTCAAAGGGCAAATGGACAATCTACACATTTCAGATGGAGTTTTTATTCCTTGATCTTCACTCACAACACAGACATAGTTCCTGTCTTAAAACGAGGTCTACGATCTTCACCTACAACACAGACGTAGTTCCCTGTCTTAAAACGAGGTCTACAATCATGGGGGAATAGTTTAGGACTTAGTAGAGCCGATCAGTCCAGTTTCTGCGAGTGCACCCATGTCCCCAGGTGTGTGTTCAACTGAACACACATCTGAGTATTCGCCACATGCCAGGGGCTACTCGAGGTCGTGAGAGACAACACAGAATACTACAGACATGGGCCCTACTCTCAGGATGTGTAAGGACCATCGGGGGGAGACAAACAATACACAAATAGTGAACAAACACATGTAAACACACAGGTGTATATATTCCTCATGGGTGCCACATTGGTCTGATGGGTCTAATGAATATTTTGGCCAAAAAATAAGCATGAGAAGGGATATGGTTGTTGTGTCAGACGTCTGAGGGGCTGGCTTGTGGAAAGACATCACATGTGGTTCAAAGCTACAGAGAAGATTTTGTTTTTTTATAAAACTTTCTAACAATTTCTGTCAGTAAATATTCCGTAGTGCTTTGTATTAAGCACTGACTGTTTCAGTGCTGGGGATACAGCTGTGACTAAAGGTCTTGCCCCCAGGGAGCCTACATTCTGGTAAAATGAGATAGATAGCTTGTATACATCATGTGACATCATACACCACAACCAAATGCAGCATAACTTAGCATAATGTAATATGATCTAACACCGTAATCATTAACACTGTGCATACGTAAATTGGCTATCTCTTAAAATAGTGAGCTGCTTATCTCAGAAGCGTCCAGTATCACAAGCAGAGTGGGAGGTCTCTGTGAATCCCAAGCCTGGAGCACCTAGTGAATACTGGTGGAGCCACATGGGGGTCCAGGGCAACTCCTGTCCTCTATTTTGTCACTATTTCTGACTCAATGGTTAGTCTCAGTTTATTTGTCTCTGTTCTTGACTCAAGGAAGTTCTTCACTTGTGATCCCCGGTGGGTTGGGAACACATGATTTCATTTTAATTTTTAATTTAATTGAAAAAGTATTTCCATAAGATTTTCTGCTTACATGAATAACATATGCTTCTTGTTAAAAAGTTAAACATTACAAACATTACAAAATTTAGGAGGGTGAAAGTCCTCCAGGATCCTAACATCTGCAGATCATGCTCCATGGTGAATAGTGTTAAGCACTGGGTACTTAGCCAACTTTTGTATACATATACTCTCATGGGGATTATACATGTATTTTTAATGAGGTCATACTGCTTAGTGACATACTCTTTGCCACTAAACACCTTTCCCAGGCAACCCCTTTGGGTCCCCTCCCACTGTGGAAGCTTTTCTGTCCTCTCAATCAATCCTGCTTTAAAACAACAACAGCAACAACAAAATATTTCCCAACACAACATACAAATGTATCTTCTTTTTTAAAGGCTGCATAGACTCTATCTCACTGCTTAAGGTGCTACCTTTTTTTAATTGAGAGAAGGAAAGTTGAGTTGTCATCATTTTTTCATTACTACAAGCCATACTTTGGCAAAAACCCTTGTACATTTGTCTTTTCACAGTTCTGTATTTCTTCTGTAGGACTAATTCTTGGAATAGAATTTCTAGGTCAGATGGCACAAAGATTTGCAATTTTAATATGTTGTCAAATTGTTCCTCCCAAATGGTCTATCAATTTACATCTCCTCCAATGGTATCAGAGTCCCCATTTCTAAATACCTTTACCAAAATTCTTTTTAAAAATCATTTTTTACATAATTGTCAATCTTATGGAAATAATCTAACTATTTTAACTGCATCTCCAATTACTAGTGTACTATATTTATTAGACATATCACATATTCCTCTTTGCATTTTTATAGCAGAATATATACTTTTAATATTGATGTTTAAAGAGTGCTTTGTTATTTAGGAAAAGATGGACATGATACATATGTGGAAGAGATTCCTAATGTAAAGATAGACAAGAAAATTTGGAAAAAAAAAAACAACTCTTGACAAAAGGCGAGCAACACAATTTTAACACTCTGTTACAGTGTTAAACAGAAACATCAAAGGATGTGGCGGGCAAATTTTATTGCCTAGCAGCAAATATTTCTAAATGTTGAACCAAAGAAACTTGATTTCTAAAAATATTTGTTGTAATAAGACCCAGATAGGCCAAGATAGTAATGTTTCAGTTGAACGACTAGATGTGTGAATGAGTGAGTGTGTGTGTGTGTGTGTATCTTTTATGGACTCAGCATGGCATTCACTACCAAAGGAGATAAAGATGAAGCCAAAGATGTGATTCCTGCTCTGAGACTATTCATAGATGGGAAACAAAACAGACCAAAAAACAGAGCCATATCAAGAGTGAGATACAGTCATCCCTCAGTCTCTGCAGGGGATTGACTCCAGGGACCCTCTCAAATACCAAATCCACAGCTGCTCAAGTCCCTGATATAAAATGCTGGAGTATTTGTATATAACCCACACATATTCTCCCATATACTTGAAATCATCTCCAGATTACTTACAAAACCTAACACAATGCCTACACATCACTTCATTTGTGTGGATTCCGTGTAGTACTCAGTGTGGCAAATTCAAGTTTTGCTTTTGGGGACTTTGTGGGTTTCTTTTCCATTTTTAAAAAATTTGCAGTTGGTTGAATTCACCCATGTGGATCTCATGGGCTGACTATACATCAGTGAGTATGAGGGATTTTATTGGGGTGATGCAATACTCTAAAACTATGTTAAAGTGATAGCTACACAACTCTAAATTTACTGCCCATCATTAATTGCACAGTTGAAATGGGTTAGTTTTTTTTATACACAAGCTATACCTTTATAAAGTTGTAAAAAAAAGAAGTGATACATAGCACTTAATTACACCCTGCAGACTATAAGTAGAATAGTGGCACTGAAAAGAGAAAGCCCCTCTGACTTAGTTAGGGCAAAGTGCAGACAGATAAAGCATAGGTTTTTGAGGAAGAGTCAAAACTCACCTAAGTGTGGCCCTTATGACAGTGCGAGCCTGACTGGGGCAGGTAGGGGGTGGTGGGGTTGGTTAGGGAGTACTCTGGCATAGACAGAGATGAAACTGGAACAGATAACCAGCACCCAGGTTATGAACACCTTTAAAAACTAGAGCAAATCAGACTCAGCAGCAAGCCAGGAAAGATATCTAAGTCCTAGTATCCAGATAAGAGCAGTGCTGGCTTGAGCCGGGCAGGTGGTGTGTGCCTATAATTCCAGCTACTTGGAAGGCTGACGTGGAAGGATCGACTGAGCCCAGCAGGTTGAGACTGTGACAGCCATGATCATACGACTACACTCCATCCCGGGCAACAGAGTGAAACTCTGACCAAAAAAAAAAAAAAAGGGCAGTTCTGAAAAGGAAGAAGGTTGGCACAAGTGGAATGTACCAAATCCCAACTGAAACATTTCAAATGTCACCTTCTTTATATATTTACATTTTAAAACTTTACAATTGCCCCAGTATGTCAAAGCCCCTGGAGACAAAGAGAATAAGACTGTGTGAAGAAGCAGAAAAAGCCCTGGATAGTGGTTTGGAGTGAGGCGACATCGCTTCTGGTCTCAGAGCCGTAGGGCACTGTGGAATCTGGGGGTGAAGGCTACCCCAGGGAGCAAAGTGTTTCTAAATTTTCCAGTGAGGACAACAGCCCTGAGAAGTGATGTGGGCTGCCTAAGATCACACAGACGTCTTGTGGCACAGCGAGAATGTGGGTCGGGGCGACTGTGTCTTTCTGTATTCATTTGTAAAACAGCGATGAGGACATCGAACTGGGTTGGGCGAAAAGCAAATATTCTTATTTGGAACCATTTCATAAATGTGTTACTTAAGGTGGAACAATCAGCTTCAGCAGAAGTTTTTAGGGGGGAGCACAAGCTTCGGGCGATGCCCTGCCTCCTTGGTTCTCTCATTTTCTACTCACCTCTGGTTCCCTCCCCACTTTCCTCCCTCTCAAAACACAAGAAGTGAGACAAGATAGAAAAGGTGAGAAAACAGCAGAGATTAGTCCTGGGAAAGGTGGCAGAGGTCTGAGAGGTAAATGCTGTAGGAACCGGGGAACTTTGTTCTGTCCCTGACCAGGCTGGGTGCTTGGCCTGCTGGGTCTCCAGTTTCTTATCTGTGAATATCGTGAGAGGAATGTCGATAGTCAAAGTGTCTGCCAAAAGCAGGAGTGAATTAGATGAAGTCCATCCCACCTTACCTCAAGAACAATGTGTATACAAACATGCCAGGATTCTGGCTGATGTTTACACAGAAATCTCTTGGCTATGCTCAGCTCTGCCTAGTGAGGGAAATGGAAAGTATTTACCCTGGAAAAACCTTGTATCAACATATAACCAAGACCTGAATGTTTTCAGATCTTCCTGCATTTGCTTCTTCCTTTTTCTAGCACATGTCATTTCTTCTGTATCTCCTCAAGAAGACAGGGTGGCAATTAAAAGAAAAATTATTCTGGTTGGCCTGAAGTGATGTGGTTAAGTCTAGGGTCGTTTTTCTTTCAGAGTTAAACAATCATGTTTTATTTAATTCTCAAGCTACTTTCCAAACCTGGGAAGTTAAGGTCCTGGTCTCTGACTAATTAATTCTAGAACCATCTATTGTTAAATGAAGTCAAGGGCAAAGAAGGGGCAACGGCAGATGAGGGAAAGGTTATCAATCTCAGTGCCAGATTAACCTTCCCCAAACAACTTTTCTATCTAGGAGGGTCCAGGGTCACCTATTAGATTAGGTTCAACGCCTCAGCCTTGTCTCAGGTGAGCCTGACATGTCTAGTGTGCTTACCACTGATCCTTGCGGGACCCTGGGTTCAGGCCAGCTGGGGTCCCCCCCTCTTGCCCACAGGAAGGAGGCTCTGCGCATCTCACCTGCAGGCCTTGTTCAGATGTGTGCCCACCTGTCTTCACTCCCCTATCCACATCTACCCTTCTATCACATCGTAGTTCAAGAAGACCCATACTGTTCAGGAAACATCTGCTCACTTGACCACCTGCTCCTGCTTTCTCCGAATGTTTACAGTGCTACCAGTTTTCAGCCCTCAATCTACTGACTGAAACCACAGCTAAGCCTTCTGAGGGCAAAGACTCCCTCTGTTTTGCTCACTGTACCATTCCCCAGGGTCTGTATGAGCCAGAGACTCCTTAAAGAATTACAAAAATAACATAGGAGCTAGGAGGATAAAGAGACTGATCCTTGAACTACTTGCTAAAACGTACATTTATATGATTTTTGTGTGGCTTCAAAGCAATCATCTCGGATGGTGAGTCTTTTATTCCAACAATGCTTGGACAGTTCAAAATGTTTCTGGAGTAATTCTTTGGGAGCTGTGCTATGTCACAGTCCTTTGAGTTCCTGGGGAGGGGGTGGTGGGGTGAGAAACCTCGGCATCAAGAGTGGATGTGAGCTCAGAGAGAGACAAAGTCATTCCGAGCTAACTAAAGTGGCTGATTAGGCTAGTGAGAGCTGCTCTGGACCTGAGTCAAGATTCTATGCATCATTGCTCATCCTCCTAGCACTCAAGAAGAAAGTAGTTATGGGAATCCTTGAAGGATGACAACATCGTTAGAATGAGCATTTAGCTTATCAAAATGACTATTTCAAAGTACAGTGAGTAATTCCTTGAATGCATTAAAAATATCCCCAAATATGAGTATTTCTTCCAAAAAAAAAGAATCTAGCAACTAGCACATAGGAGGAACTAAGGAAATAACCACCGACCAAATTTTATTTACAGCTGTGGCAGCACATTAATTTGGTTCTGTGCAAATATAAATTTCAAAATAAATTCGATGCTTTTAAAAATACCAAGCTTCAGTAGTTGAATGATAAAATAATGCAACAGTAGGAGACATGTGAAAATGCATGACTACCTTTCAGGAGGAAGGAAAGCGTGGGGAACTTTGAAAATACAATTCTCGGAGGGTTTTCAAATAACACTGGGGAAAAAAAGGAATGCACTAGATGTTCCTGGAGTTCCTTATAATTGTCTCTTTGGCTTCTAACAAAGAACCAGCAGCAGAGTCCGGATTATTTGGGGCAAATTTCAAGAAATTAAAACAAAAGCTAAACCCCCCCCAGAAGACTAGGGGTCAGTCTGTTTACCTAGCACAGACAGATGGCTGTATTTCTGTAGTTAGAGGAGTAACGCAGAAAGATTTCCAAAGTTCCAGATGAGGCCCATTTGCCAAGAAAATGCTTCAGGTTGGCAGAAGGTAGAAACCTTGTATTGGGTAAATATTTAGCAACATTGAAGAATTTTTTTAACACTAATATCTCATTTGCAGTGGAACAAGCTTTATGGTCTGAATTCTTTCTCCATTCTGTTTTATATGTGATGATAAAAATCAAAACATCATCACCTGTCGAGGATGAATCCTGCACCTGTGAAACTATATTTCAAACAAGCCAACTTCCTAATTACAATGGAGAGTGAACTGGCATGAGGAAGCGAGCTATTCCCATCACTCTGCCAGTGGGCTCCAGGCTCTCAGATGAAGGGCTGTTGGTACAACCACGAAAAACTGCTAAAATCATCTTTTATTGTTCTCCTGTCTGCAAAACAAATAGCTCCATCTGGGGCCCAATGGTAGACTCCAGCCAAAATTTGAGAGGGCTCAGCTCTGAGGCATCTAATAGCAGCCTTACTATAAGGTAGAAAGTCAGAGCAGCATCAGCACTATGATCATTGTCTACTCAAACTGGCGGTTTGCAGGGCACTGAACTAAGCATGCCAAGGGGCACAGAAAGTAAGAATCACGGACTTTGCTCCAAGGAAGTTCACAGTGCAGTTGAGAACACAGGTATATGCAAATACAAAGATGCAGGAGAGGATGTGGGGAAAAGGGAACACTTCTACACTGTTGGTGGGAGTGTAAACTAGTACAGCCTCTGTGGAAAGCAGTTTAGCGATTCCTAAAAGATTTGAAAAGCGACTTTCCATATGACCCTGCAATCCCCCTACTGGGAATATACCCGGAGGAACTCAAACCACTCTATGAAAAAGATACCTGCACACACATGTTTATTGCAGCATTGTTCACAGTAGCAAGAACATGGAACCAACCGCGCGGCCCATCAAAAGAGGACTGGATTTAAAAAATATAGTACATATACACGACGGAATATTATGCAGCCATAAAGAAGGACAAAATCATGAACTTCACAGCAACTTGGATGGGCTTAGAGTCTCTAATACTGAGTGATCTGTCGCAGAAACAAGGAACTGAGTATCACATGTTCTCACTCCTAAGCAGACCTTGAACAATTATCGTAATACTGTAAGAAAAGGATTGGCAGTAGCGGGAAACTGCTGGGGGAGGGAGGGCACACCTCATCAGCAAGGATATTTGCAGAATGAACATTTGTATACCTAACCCTAAATCGCACTCCACATCTTTAAAAGGAAAAAGAAAAAGAAAAAGAAAAAGAAAAACAGTCCCTTGGTCATGTGTGGCAAATTCAAAAGCCGGCTGGGCAATGATGCTTGGGATTAAGCAAAGGCAGAGCTTGCTGTGAGCATCTTTGGAGAACTTCCTACATGTAAGGCTCCATGCTAAGTCCCCACATGGGTCTTCTTGTTACCTACTTCCTTCCTTCCCAGGAACAGCCTGAGAGAGTGCCATCAGGAGCCTCCAGATCTTTCTGCAGAGAGGAAACTTTACATTCCTCCAAAAGCGCTGTCTTGGTCCTAACTGACTCTAGGTCCAACACTTGAATCTTTTTGCTGTGGGCTTTGAACCAGCTGACACCAGACAGTGGCTGGTGCAACTCCGAAAGGTACATGTTCAGAGCCGTCAGCCCCTAGACCATGGGCATCCGCACACTGAACGCTGCTGCATCCTGGGGCTGACATGTCGAGTCATGGGGAGTGGTCACTAAGCTTTTCTCCAAGGGGGAAACATACTGCATTAGATACCGATGTCCTTGCCTTGTCATGGTTGGGCTAAGCATTCCCATCTGCTTGCCCTGGTAAGCTTCTCGATCAGATTTAAGTACAAATCTCTTCATTCATAACTCTCTTAAATTATCTCAGGTAAAAACTGTGAGCCCCACGCCTCTGGCAGACTTTCCACCAGATTCTTTACCTTCTGCATCTATGAAAACACCGTGAAGAGTTGTCTCAGCCAGACAACCTTCCTGCAGGCCTTGTCTTCATGCATACACACAAGTGAGCCACTTCCCACCAGCTCCCAGCGGCCCCACAGAGCAGATGTGCCGCAGGCTGTGTCCTGCCTGGCCAGGATCTGAGAACACAGGCTCAACTTGCACAGCATTACCTGAGCAGGTCCTGGAGAAACTTAAAAAAGGCAAAAACAGGCCAGGCATGGTGGCTCCCGCCTATAATCCCACAACTTTGGGAGGCAGCGGTGAGAGGATTGTCTGAGTCCAGGGGTTCAAGACCCCAGCCTGGGCAACTTGGTGAGACTTCGGCTCTACAATAAAAATTTAAAAAGTAGCCGGGAGTGGTGGCGCACACCTGTAGTTCCAGCTACTTGGAAGGCTGAGGTGGAGGGATCATCTGAGGCCAGCAGGTCGAGGCTGTGGTAGCTGTGAGCATGCCACACTGCACTCCAGCCTGGATGGCAGAGTAAGACTCTGACTCAAACAAACAAACAAACAAAGCCCTGGGAAAACTAGGCCCAGCACCACCAGTTCAAATGGGCAGCATGGATATCCATGACTGCTTCCCTCATGCTCCTGCCTGTTCTGACTACAATAAAGACAGGTTTCAGCCAAGTTGCTTCAGGCCTGAGAGCCAGAAGGCAGCACAGTCTCCGAAGTGCCAAAGTCAGAGTGACCACTGCATGCTGCGTCCTTTCTGGGTCCTGCCTGGAGCACACCTCCCCTTCCTCCTCATCTGCTTTCCTTCTCTTCCTCCTTAGAGGTCTGTGGCTGCCCTCGGCACCTTACCCAGTTACCTGGCACTGAGTGAAGCTTGACAAATGTGTGCTCAAAGAATGAAGGAAAGTATGATCGATGCAAGGAAGGGATGATGCAGTGGGTACCTTAGAAAAGCAGCAACAGAGGGCACACGTAGAAAGTGGTAGAATATTCATGCGTAAATAACCAACATGACTCCACCAAACTTCCAGCAGGAACTGACTGGGACAACTGGCAGCTTGTCTCTCCCCACTCTCATCTCCATCTTCTCTTTGATGTGACTATCATGGTGATCTCTCTGTCTGTCTGTCTATCTATCCAACTCCACAATATCAAGTCTTCTCAATCTATGATGTCTTTCCATTTTCTTTAAGTTTTAAATTTTACTCAACAATGTTTTGTCATTTTCAGGGTACAAATATTGCATTTCCGTAGTTAACTTTATTGTAGCCTTTTGATGCTACTATAAATACAATTGTTTTCTTAGTTTCATTTCTGGATTGTTTATTACTAATGTATACAATTGATTTTTATATTGATCCTGTATCCTGCATCTTAGTCAAACTTGTTTATTAGCTATAACAGTGTGTATGGGGGGGGCTTCTTTAGGACTTCCTTTGCAGAAGATAATGCCATCTGTGAATTAAAGATAGATTTACTTCTTCCTTTCCAATTTGGATGCCTTTCATTTTCTCTTTCTTGCCTAATTGCTCTAGCTAGTACTTCCAGGATAACATTGACTAGAAGTGGTGAGAGCAGACATCCTTGTCTACCTTCTGATCTGGGGGGAAAGCATTCACTCTTTTACCACTAAGCATAATGTTAGCTGAGGGTTTTCCATAGATGTCCTCTATAGGTTGAGGACGTTTGCCTGTATTCCTAGTTCACTGAGTGTTTATTTATTGTGAAAAGATATTGGATTTTGTCAAATGTTTTTCTATCTCTATCGAGGTGGTCATGTGGTTTTTATCACTGATTTTATAGTTGTAGTATATTCTATTAATTTCAGCATATGAAAATCAACTTTGAATTTTTGGCATAAATCCCTAAAAAACAAATCCTTAAAACAACAGAAAAATGATCAACAGGTTATTAGTATCATAAACTAGTGTAGTAATTCACATTGTGGCAGGAAATTTTCACACACAAAAAAACCTCTGGGTAAGTGACCACAAGATTATTGTTATTAATCTTCATTTTGCAAGTGGAGAAACTGAAGCTCAGCAACTTGACCAAGGATACAACATTGGCAAATGATAGAGCCAGGATCAGGATTCAGGTCTTCTCATTAGTCTAACTAGTCACATAAATAGAAAATTTCTACTGAAAAGATAGAAAAGTAAGGAAAAAAGTAAGGAAATACATCTCATTCAAAACCAGCATCCCAACATCTGATGCATTTAGTGGTCGTCTGTTCATAATCCTTTTCTATGGGTCATTCCTATCACTATAGGAGCAGCAGGATTGACAGCCCATATCCAAACACCCACCCTTGACCTGACAGCACATCTGAGCAATGGTCCCATTTCTCTGCTCCCCTTTAGAGCAAAACTGCTTGGAAGAGTTGCCTATAATCTGTCTCAACTTCCTCTCCCGATTCCGGTCTGTGCACTGAGCTGACACTGGTCTGGCATTAATGGTGCAGGTCTCACTTTCCACCTTACTGAATCTCCAGGTACTCTTTTTCAGTTGCTAATTCTCTCCTCCATAAATCACTCCCCACCTGGCCAAACTGTCTACTCTTAGTTCTCCTTCTTCATCACTGGCTGCTTCTTCCCAGATTTCTTTGCAAGTTTCTTCTCACCTTCCTGACCTTTAAATGATTGTGCAACCCAGGGCTCGGCTCCACAACCACTTATCTTTTCCAAATATATTTGTGTTCTGGGTCATCTCACCCAGACCAGATTTATCCTGCTGACCTATACATTTCCACTGAATTCCTAACTGGTGCATCTAACTGCTTCCTAGTTCCCTCCACTCTGATATCGGAATAGCACCCTAAACTGAATACATTTAAAACTGAACTCATAGTTTCCAACATAAACCTGCTTTTTCTCTTTGTCTTCCCCATCTTAGTGAACGGCGGCTTCACTCTTCCAGGCATTCAGACCAAAACCTCGGAGTTATAATGACTCTTTCCTTCACATGGAACATGCAGTCTATTCGTGAATCCTGTCAGTTCAATCCTCAAAACGTATCCCGAATCCAATCACTTGTGACTTCCACTGCTACCACCCTGGTACAAGCCAGTGTCGCCTCTCATTTGCCTTTAACTAAGGTCTCCTGTTTCCACCCTTGTCCCTTGACAAGTCTCTTCTCCCAGCCAGAGTGATCTCTTACAAACACATAACAGATCATGCCAGTCTTCTGCTGGACATCTTCCAATGGCTTCTTATCTTATGAAGAATAAAACCCAATAATCCTCCTTACAATAATCCTCCTCTAAGATCTGGCCCTGTCCCCTGCATGACTCAGTTCCCATCATTCTCCCCTTACTTACTCTACTCTAGCTACAATGACTTCCTTGATGTTTCTCCGAACAAGCTAACCTATGCATTAGGTGCTTGTCTCAGGGCCTTTGAACTTGCTGTTTTCTTAGCCTGTCCACTCTACTCCGTGGGAGCAACACCACTCACTCCCGCATTTGTTAAGTCTCTGCTCAACTGTCACTTCAGTAGACAGGCCTTTCCTGTCTATCTTAAATAATATTTGCCCAGTCACCCTCTATCCCCTTATCCTGTCTTATTTTTCTTCTCAGCACTTATCACTGCCTGACATTGATATATTTATTGGTTTATTTTTTCTTGTCTCTCTTCACTAATATATAAACATCAAGAGTACAGGGAACTTTCTCTGTTTGTTCACTGCTACATCTTAGGGCAGGGGTCAGCAAAACAATGGTTTCCAGGCCAAACTGACTTGCCACCTGTTTTTTAAAATCATATTTTATTGGTACAAAGCTACACCAATTCATTCACTGCTGTTGCCTATGGCTGTTTTTGTGCTACAAAGGCAGAAATGAGCAGTCATGACAGAGGCTGTATGGCCCACAAAGTCCAAGATATTTACCATCTAACCTTTTACAGAAAAAATATGCTGACTCTGTTGACCTGTTTTGGTGCCTAAGAGGGCAGTGCTGGCAAACAGTAGAGGCACCGAACACATTCATTCAATGAATGAATGACTGAAACAGAAAAGAAACAAAAAAGTGAGTTAAGAAATATCGTAGCAAAAGGGCATTTGAATCCGTTATCCAATGAACCAAGTATAGCAATATATTAGAGTGATTTAAACTTAATAAAAATCCAAATATCGAGAAGAGATATTTTATAATTCCATTTTCCTTAAGTTGGGAATTTGATGTATATCCTTTGATATGATGTGAGACAAACGCTGAGATGAATACTGCTAGCTTATGTGACATTTAAGTTTATGTAGAACTTTACTATCTCGGGGGTTTTAGTCCAAAGAAACACACACACACCAAAAACTATTGTTTCAGAAATCTGAAAGTTTTTTTTTTTTTCTTTTTTTCCTTACATCATTCAGGCCAATGTTTTGATTTCCCATTTCCCCTTGGGAATGAAGGCAGTCTTCTTTTGGATTTAGAGTCCTGACATTGTAGTAATTTTAAGCAGAGCACACTTAAAAGGCTTAATGTAGATATTACCAAAAGCCCTTCAGCCCAAACATCTGTAAATGCTAGTGAACACTGTAAAATAAACAGAATTCCCTTTTTTATGATTTTTTTTTAAGGCACTAATTCTGCCAGCATGAGCAAGAGTGAAAGGAACAAAACCCAAAAAGGAAAAGGCCAGAGTTAAAAATGTAAAAGATGGTACAAAGTCCCCACTGAACATTTACAGGACATGCTGCCTGAGCTGTAACCTGTGTTGTCGCTGCAGGAAGAGCGGCCTACCACGACCCTGCAAAGCTTTCCGTGGTAATCCGTTTGAAACTGCTCCTGAAACTTTTTAAACTTTGACCTACAACACTGGTTCTCAAGAGATCCAGTCAAAAAGCATTTGCTCAATTTTATCCACACTTTACTTTGAGTGTAACATCAAAGGCTCAGGCCTCTCCTGATACTTGACCACTGCAACTGGTAATGAGGTTTGCCAATGAATACCTCCATCCCAACACACGCACACGCACGACATTCATGGCGAGCTCAGAGACAAGACGTCTGAAGGTAAAATTAGTGTTCCAAAACCCTACGACAAGACTCAACATATTTTAAACTAATGGAGTTTAGATATCCAGAAGCAAAAAAGACACAAATGCTTATTTTGGCCCATGGTTACGTAGAGGATCTGTTTTCTTAAACTGGGATTCTTTCCAAACAAATCATTTTAAACATCCAAAAAGTCTGTCTTGCCTTGCTGTTTTAGAAAAGTTCCTAATGTTTCAGAGAGTTTAATGGGGGAAGCAAAGATAGTGACTGGCTGCTTGGAACCTGGAGCCCAAGCTGGCCTTCTTTTTTCTTGACATCTCTTTTGCAGAAGATAGTAGTGAATAAAATCTATTGCTTACAGATGGAAAATCGACAGTAAGCAGAGATTTAAATTATAAAGCTTCACTATTTACTCAACTTCAAAATGGCAATAAAGCTTTTGCTCTATCCCAAAGTTGGACCATTGCCGGGCACTGCCATCCCCTCCCTTCCCAGTCCTCTTTAATATCCTCCTCCAAACTTGGGGGTATGGAAACCCTCTCAACCCGGCCCAAGCCATGGAGATTCTGAAAAGCTGTTGCACACCACCATATCCTCTAAAGCCGACCTATCCCGGAGGGGCTTCGGTGTCCCGGGTTGCTGGGTAGACGATGCAAAAGGAGAAGTCACAAATGCAACTTCAGCAGTTTTGAGGCCAGTGGCTGCCCTGCAACGTGAAAGAACCCACCCTATCTCAGGACGTATAACTGAGGCCAGTCTCATGAGGGCACTTGAGCTTTACAGATGATCTTTCACGTGAGAGCAAAAGGATTACAGAACAAAAGAATATTCGCTGCAGCCTCACACTGTGCTAAGAACTAAGTCAAGCTTGGTCACTGACGAAAAATGAGTTCTTCTCTCAACCAAAGAATATCTTTGTTGAAATCATCTGCAGTAAAACCATTTAGCCTGCTTGCCATGCACCCAGAACTTTCTAGAATTTGTGATGTGGAGGCTGTCAGAAACTTCCAGAAAAGGAAAGAATGGTCAAGAGACCATCCTAAAGATATTAAATCCAGTCACTTTTACGGGATGTGTAATTTTGCTCTGGAAGTACATGACACATTTCCTCTTTGCAAATATGTTCTCGCTACCCTATCATGTGTCTCCTCACGCAAACTCCAGCTCTGCAATTATCTGTTGGGGGCATACTAACTGTAGCTTCTTCAACTGTCTGTATCCTGTTTTGTGTTTGCATGCAGCGGTGATGTGGGGAGCCTCAGAGGTTTTAGTCACTCATCCTCATTGATATCCCCGCTTGCGTCCTGGCAGCCAAGAGGGGATGCCGACATGGGAAGCGCAGAAGAGTGAGTTAGAGTTACTGCAGGTTCGCCCAAATTGGTTTGTCTGTTCCTAATCAAACTCCAGCTAAGCCATTCCAAGTTCTAATCTATGTGGACCTCTATCACAGGAAGTAAGTAAAAAGAGAACAGAGAATTACAGTAATGGAGTCTACGAGTAATGAAAATATATATCACCACCTTAGTGCCACACTCGTATTAAGCAGTCATTCCTAAATCTAAAGAAATAGCACGGAGGTAGATTCTACCTGTCTTTAAAAGGAAAGTGCGAATTCAAAAATTATATCCAAATCTCCAAAAACTACCTGTAAGGTTTACAACTACCTGAGACATAAGATTAGCTTAGAAAGAATAAAACTTTACTCTCTCCTTATTCCTTTCTTCTACTTCTTCTTCTTCTTCTTTTTTTTTTAACAATGGAATCTCATCAGAAGTTCTACAAGGGCAATAAAAGGGGAACATTTTTATTTCCCTTCAGGTTTCTGGTAGGTATTTTAAAGCTGTAAAGAATACTGTAGATGAAATGCTTTTCTGCCGTCTCTTATTCCATTGAATATGTGGAAGTATTTAGAGCTCCTCAGAACACTTCTGATTCCTTCCACACACTCAAGAAATCCTGAGAGCTGGAGTTAGCATCAATTTTTAAGTTACTTAAAAAGTTAAGGACTTGGGGTCACCTCATGTGACACTCCCCATTTACATGTTCCCTGTGCTATGTTCTTCATCCTTTCACTGAGTACCTGCTCTCGAATCTGACACTCACCTTGCACAATGCTGGGTACTTTATGCAAAAGAACAGCAGGGAGATCAACAGTTTGGGCTTTTTAATCTGACTGGCTTGGTTTGAATCACAGCTCTGCCACGTTTCCTCTGCGCCCTTGGGAAAGTTACTTAATTCATCAGGCTCAGCTTCCTCAACTGCAAACGGGGATTGGTAATAGTGATTTGACTCAGGGGGGCGGGGGGGGAGGGGGCAACGGAAAGCTCACCTGAGCTATCAGCACCAGAGTTGCCATCAGCATACACTAGTTCACTGTACGTCCTTAAATGTTACATGTGGCTACTGCAACGATGAAAGATTAACATGCTCATAAAGTGAAGGATAGAATATTGGATGTTCACATGACATAAAGTTTCACCTTCAAAATGATTTTTAAAAAATCAAGATCATCCACATTCTGTTTCTTGATCCTGTGTAATAAACATGCAAGTGTAACTAAGCGCTGCAGTAAGAAATCAGGCTGATGACTGTGACTCTGCCTGGAAACCAGGGGTGTGGGACCAGTCAATAGAACAGATACTGAAAAGCATTTGTGGTTTTTATGCCACAGTGCTATAAAGTTGGGTAGCAAAAAAATAAACTATAACTTCACACTAATATTTTTATGCCAATTTGTTGTAAAATATTTAGAGGATGCGGGCTGGTTTTAGTGATGGGGTTCAGTGTGCCACAGAGCGTTGTCCTTTGCCGAACTTTAGTGGCAGTGGCTGGATTCCCACCACGCCATCTGTTCCTGACACTTGGTCTCATTAGTATGACTATTTTTATTGATACACACAGCAACGTTTCTCGTACCATCTTAGCTAAGCATTATTTATTGTATCTATATATACAACAATATTAACACAGTCAAGCACCAGGATCAGTACTTGAGGGCATCATTAAAATCAGCCAGTGTTCAGCGAGAGATTTAATGATGGATTTAATAGTATTAAATGAGCAAAAATGCCCTTGGCCTTTACATTCTCATTTAAAAACATATAAAAGAGCAGTAATTCAGGCAGTTATACTTCTCTCAAAGATTTTGCTCTAAATCACAGATGGCAATGGGAGACCATGGCTGTGCACTGGCTCACACCCCATTCACTCCAACCGAAGCCAGAAGTACCTCAATGGGTCATAATTAGCAAACCACCTGCAAACTCAACTCTTTAAATCAGAGGCCAGTGAGTTTACCAGGCTAAGACACAGAGAGGAAAAAACAGGCAAAAATGATGGTCTAGGTTCTCTGGAGGCTGCCTTCTCTGAATAGCTGTGACCCTGTGACCCCTGTGTTTCAGCATCATGACACAGCACCACACCTGCGCTGGCACATCTGCAGCATGTACTTTGCTTTCTGAGCAGTCCCCATGGTTTGGCTCTTTGGTTTAGAAGGTGTCAAGGCAACATGCTTTCCCAACCAGCTCCTGCCCATCCCCTACCCCTTGCCACAGACAGGGCATACATTTCTGCTTCAGAAACATATCATTTAGCTACCTAATTATCAATTCCCTATGATGTATTATCCTGGAGAGTTCTAAGAGGGACTGCTGGTCTGAAAGTCGAAATATTTATGATTGGAGACCATTAGGCTGGGTTTCAAATCTGGATGGAGACTGTTTTGGCTGAGCAGAAAACACACACAGAGAGAGAGAGAGAGAGAGAGAGAGAACGAACCCTGGAGTACGGTCAGAGGCTTGGCTTTGAGTTTGCTTAGCTGTACGCCATCTCCAAGATCTGGGGCTGACTGTTCTCGGAGTCTGCTTCCTTCTCTGCAAACTGCCTCCTAGAGTTGTTATAATATTTCTCATAATTAGATAATTCATATGAAATTAGATAATGCACAGTCATGTACTGCATAACAACCTTTTGGTCAACAAAGACTGTGTACGTGACTGTGGCCCCATAAGATTATACTGGAGCTGAAAAATTCCTATCGCCTAGTGATACTGTAGCCATCATCACGTTCATTTTCACGTGTTTGTGGTGATGCTGGGTGCAAACAAACCTACTGTGCTGCCAGTCATATAAAAGTATAGCGCACACGGTTCTGTACAGAACATAATATTTGATAATAATAAACGACTACGTTACTGGTTTATTGACTATACTTTTTATTGTTGTTTTAGCGTGTGTGCCTTCTACTTATTTTTTTTTTAAAGTTAACTGTGAAAACAGCCTCAGGCAGGTCCTTCAGGAGACGTTCCAGAAGAAGGCACTGTTATCACAGGAGATGACAGCTCCATGCGTGTTATTGCCCCAGAAGACCTTCCAGTGGGACGAGATGTGGAGGTAGAAGACAGTGAGAGTGATGATCATGACCTTGTGTAGGCTTAGGATAATGCGTGTGTTTGTGTCTTTTGTTTTTAACCAAAAAAGTTTGAAAAGTTAAAAAATAATAGAAAAAACTTATAAAAAGGATATAAAGAAACAATTTTTTGTATAGTTGTACAATGGGCTTGTGTCTTAAGCTAAGTGCTATTACAAAAGAGTCAAAAAACTAAAGTAACTTTGAAAGTTTATAAAGCAAAAAAAAAAAGGTTATAGTAAAAGTAAGCTTTGGTTAATATATTATTGAAGAAACATTTTTTTTTAGAAATTTAGTGTAGCCCATGTTCCCACTTATAAGTGGACCTTGAACAATTATTGTAATACTATAAGAAAAAGATTGGCTGCCGGGCTCGGTGGCTCAGCCTGTAATCCCTCACCTTGGGGAGGCTGAGGTGAGTGGATTGCCCGAGCCCGCAGGCTTGAGACCCGCCTGGGCAAGCGAGACCTCATCTCTACAATAAATCAAAAAATTAGCCGGGCGTGGTAGTGCATGCCTGTAGTTCCGGCTACTCGGAAGGCTGAGGCGGAAGGATCGCCGGAGCCCAGCAGGTCGAGGCTGCGGTGGCCGGGAGTGGCCACTCCACTCCGGTCTGGGTGACAGAGTGAAACTCCA
>CAUYQG010074890.1:0-10544 GCA_963574415.1 Tarsius wallacei | reverse complement strand
TGCCTGAATTTTTTGTTTCAACCTTGGGAGGTTATGTGATGTCAGAAAGTCTTACATTTCATTTAGGTTTTTAAGTTTGTTTCCATACAGGAGTTCATAGTAATCTCTGATAATCTTTTGAATTTCTTCGGGGTCAGTTGTGATTTGTTGATACATTTTTTTTTCACATTTTGACTGTCAAATCCTTAGTGGCTTTGATGTATAGAAAAATCAAATTGCAAAATAATCACAAGAAAGTAAATAAACTAAATAATAAAATAACAAATATTTAAAAACACTAGAAACTGAAAAGGAGAAAGGTTTCCTTAGTTATTCTAAATGTAGCTGTTTTGATGACATTTTAATTTTGTATTTGTGTTTAGAAGGATAACAGTTTAAAATAATTTTCCTCAGTGGTGGTGAATTGTCATTTATACATTCTTGCCTAGTTTTTATTCTATAACTATGAGGAACACATGCTTTTTATAAACCATTTCTTAGCAGTGGCATCAAACAACTGTTTTCTTAATACATTCAGTATGATGGTAATAATAATAACAACAAAGTGTTCAACTAGCACTTCTCAAATTTACATCAGTTTCATGTCCATGCCACTTTCCCTCTGAAGGATTGTGTTTCCTGGTTTAATGTTGAGGCAATCGAAATGCAGGGCAGGTGACTTATCCAAAGTCACAGCAGCTCACGAGTGACAGTTAAGTGTGTTCCCCACAAATTCTAATTTCTTTTTGGTAGCACAGTGTTTCATCACAACATACCCATGGAGCTAACTGACTGTGTGTTCTAGTGGTAAGTGCCATTAGAATGGGATTGGAGACTTGACGTTAAGCCCAGCCACAAGCTCACAGCCTGTAATGGCTAAGCCATTTAGACTGTGAGCATGAGTCTCCTTGCGTGTAAAAGGGAACTCCTTTCTCTATCTCTCAAAGAAGTTGAGTGTATCAAAAGGGAGAATTAATAGGAAAGCACATTTAAAATAAGGCATGATATAAAGATATGACCAGTACACAGACATTTCTGTACATTTATCAGAAGTGGATTAATAACATTTTAGAGGAAACCTCCTACCTGGACACCTCATGCCCAGCGGCCCCAAGTGGTACGTGTGTTCCAGATGTTGTGATGAGTGCTTCTGCTCTGGCAGTTGCTTAGGACTTGCTAAAACATAAAAAGAAAACTTCTGCAGAAACTTTGGGAATTTTGCTTTGTACTGAATAGGTTAACATCGAAGTCTGAAAGCACAAGCCACTCAGTGTCTCTGACATTCTTATTCTTTTTTATGACAGTCTTTCTTTTCGTAAGAAGAATGCCTTTCTCCTTGGTCAGAAATCTCTTCTTGGAAATGACAGAATTGCTGTATTTCTGTTAATGAATTTTATAGCTCTAATCCCTCTTTATAGAAAAGAAATATGGACATATCTACCCCCAGAGCCTTGCTTTACAACAAAATAGAGGAAACCACCACTCCCCTGAAACAATGAGGTGTTTCCAGCCCTACTGGGAAGTACACTGTGAAATCACCACCTTCTAGCCATTTGCAGGGTGATTATGTTCACAGTTGACATTGGTACATTTAGAAAAGAAACACAAAGTCCCTGTATACAGGGAAGAGGCTGAGGACAAAGTTTAGTCATCTGTGATTCACACATAGATCATGAAGATTAGCAGAAGGATACTCCCCTGGGGTCTGAGAATCCGGGTTTCAGTTCAGTCACTATTTCTGTGGCACTGGGAAGCTCCTCCCCCAGGACATCTGTCAGATGATAGGTTGCACTTGGCTAAATTGTAGGGTTTTTTAATTGTTTCATTATTATGTGTTATATCAAAAGATGATTTTTTTACATCACTTCTATGAACATAGCGGTTGAACAAGTTTTCAAAGTAATCCTTGTGTGAGTCTCATTTTATGATTAGCCTTAATAATAAAAATGTTTCCTAACCAATCTATCTAGATCACCCCCCCAAAAAAATCTGCCTCTTTAACATAATATCTAATAAACCATACTTTCAAATATATCTGCTCAGGTGAATGGTTCTTGGTGGTCATGGCTTAGAATCCTACGCCTCTGTCTCATGCTTAGAACTTTTAAGCCTAGTGATGTGAAATATAACTAGGTATAGGTGAAGTGAACATGCTAATGCTAGCTGTCATTAACTATATAAATTAATCTTGGAATGAATGTCAGAAATTTTCTTGGGGGGGGCCTGCATTTTGCCAAACGTTAAAATCTCTTTAAATATCATGAACTTCTAGGAAGTTCCTTAGAGAAGTTGGAATGGATAAAATAGTTTCTCTCTCATACATATCTCAGGGTGATGTCATGTGTCACTGAAAAGGTACCAGGTACAGTTTGAGTTCTGCAAGTAGACAGCACTGAGGTGTCTAGTCACACTGTCTCACAGGCGGCTGAGGTAAAAGATCTAAGTCCTTGGACTGAGACTTGAAATGAGCAGTTCATACTATTTTAGTGTCTTCCAGTGGGATCATATGGCGTAACCTAGAAGTGAAGCAGATAAAAGCTAAGCTGCAGGAAAGGGAGAAAGAGTTTGAAGTGCCCCAACTTGTGTTGCTTCCCCAGCCATGCAGGTGCCTGTGGCATTGCCACAGAACCATGTCTGTGGTACCAGAAGTATTTGTCTGTTCATTCAGCACATATTATTCACACATCCAGCATTGTTCTAGGTATGGGCCAGACCACAGTAAACAAGAGCAGAACTGGTCTGAACTGTTGTGGTACTCACATGGTGACTGACCTTATCCCATGTAAGGTTGCAGCTGAAATATGAACCAGGAAAGAACAGCGCAGGGTGCTTGGAGGTCAGGGCCTATGGGTGTCAGGGGAGAGATGGGGGGCAGAAGGCAAGGGAAAAAGAAGGATATTTGCTAAGTGTTTTGTTCACTGGTAATATGAATACTGTGCTAAATCTCCTATAGGGAGTATCTGATTAATACTAAGGTACAGAAATTGATTCGTGTACTCCTGGTCCCACAACTAATAATGATGGAGCCAGGGTTTGTACCCAGGTCTTACTGCAAAGCCCATACCCGGGCTGCCACACGGCACTGCCTGCTAATGTGAGCAGGCACTTTTGAGGGCTTGAGTGACAGCATTGTGTGAGACAGTCTGTTTGCAAAAAAACAAAAAAAACCCCAAAACAATCATTGTGAAGATACAGGCTGAGTCAGGTGTCTCAATCCATCACTTCTCATGTTGGAATCTGTGATGCTGTAAAGATGGAGTTTGGAGAGTCTTCAGTGGGGAAGATGTTATCACTAAGAATGGACAGACACACAAAAGCATTGCGAGTCTTTGTCTCCCAGAGAAGGGAGACATGGAGGGGGACTTGAAAAGCAACACCGGAAGAGAGGTGATATGTTTGCCAGCACCTGATCAAAACAGTCAAAAAATGTTTGAAGCACAGAACCAACCAAGGCCCATTAGACTTTGCAAAAACATTTGCATGCCATGACTTTTTTCAGTTACTTTCTGCATAATATTTAGTTCATTTGCCTTTATTGAACATATCATTTATATGCCAACTAGATTGTAAACTTCTCATCAACTTAAAATATAACTAACAGAGACAGGTTGTCCAAAGAAAGGGTTTGTTTGGAAATAGCAAAGGAATGCAGTTTGGAGTATGCACACTATGGCAGACCACAGGCATATCCAGAGAGACAAAGGTAGGTGAGGATTTTTAAAGACAAAATGAGGGAGGTTACATTGGTTGTTTTCAAACAATTTCGCTTGGCTACAAGGGAAATAAGAGTAAGTCAGTCCCTCAGTGAATAGGTAGTTGCTGGACAGCATCCTCGTGGAAGTAATCTTTGTGCAAGGTTGCAGTGGCCTTTGTGCAAGGTTTGGTTTTGGCAGAGTCTTCTGTGACAGTTCCTGTTACCAGACAAATGAGTGAAAGCCCTCTCTTCATGGTCTCTCAGCTCCATTTTTTAGAGTTTGACATAAGTGACTCCACTTTGGTACTGACAGTTTTCCCATTGTCCTAGGCAGGAAATCATTGCTTAATTTTGCATATTCCTGGCCTAACCTTGTGCCACTCCTACAGTGCAAATTCAGTACTAAATGAGTTGAGTAGCATTTCTGAAGCCAAGTCTCGTGCCTCTTTCTCTATGGAATATTTATTGCCTTTTCAAATTTTTATTTTTATTTTTTGTTTTTTTTGGTTTTTTTTAGTTGGAGTCTCACTCTGTCACCCAGACTGGAGTGCAGTGGCTGCTCCCAGCCACCGCAGCCTCGACCCGTGGGCTCCGGCTATCCTTCGCCTCAGCCTTCCAAGTAGCTGGAACTACAGGCGCGCACTACCACGCCCGGCTAATTTTTTTATTTATTGTAGAGATGAGGTCTCGCCAAGTTGCCCAAGCGGGTCTCGAACCCGCAAGCTCAGGCAATCCACTCACCTCAGCCTCCCAAAGCGCGGGATTACAGGCTGAGCCACCGAGCCCAGCTCTTATCAAATTTTTATTTCAGCTATGCAAGCAGCTACTTTACCAGTACACATAAGTAGATTACAAATTGTTTTGCTAGTTTGGTGTAGTATATTTCAAAGAGCCAACCTTAGCCGGAAATACATAAGAAACCCCTTCTACCATTTAAAAACAGGAAGACATAATGAACAAGGACAGGTTGACAATCACATGTTTATAAATTGGACTTGTTCTTCTTGTGGGAAGTACAAACTTCCTCCTGGCATCCTCTGAATTGTGAGTGGTTTCTGTGTTACCATCAAGTGTGCATTGCAGTTCAGGGACTTCAGCATTCCACAATTTGGGTCACTGCTATGCATTTTCCAGTTTGTCGGCATGTTCTTTCCCTGAAAACCAGCAATGTCAGAATTCTTTATTTCCATTAACCTTCTAACCAAGTCTTAAAACAGAAAATTCTTCGCTATTGGCAAAGTAAGAAAACATCAGCTATTCGCAAAACTTAAACTGCGATTCTCTTCTTTCCGCAGACTGTGAGATGGAAAAAATACATATGAAGTTTGTATCTTGCCCTTTTAGCTTCAAAGGCTAAACAAGGATGTTTGACCTTTATTTCCATTTGCTTAAATGTCTGAAAACTGATATTTATTATCCCAGAAGAGTCATATAAACCACAGTAAACCCTATCATTCATTCTGGCTAGCCACTGGCAGAGAGAAGGTAGTAATTCATATTTACTATAATCCAATATGTTGATTAATTGAAAATTAGCTATATGTCAGCTGCCATATTCCAAAAATGTATAATTAATTTGATACTGAAAATACGCTGAACATATTTTATTGCTTTATGATTCAGAAAGCATTCCAAAGGCTTATTCAGCTTCAGAGCTGTTGTTTTAACATCACTTTGAAATGTATTGATTAATGTGTTGGTGCCAGTTAATAGGAATTTCCAATCTGTAGCATGCTATTAGTACCCATCTATATTCAAAATTTTAAAACCAAATCATCAAAGAGAAAATGCTGATGAAGTCGACTTAAAGGAAAATTTTTAGTCACTATTAAGCATTTCTCTAAGTTCTTTGTAAACCTCTGAAACTGCTTTCAGTTGCTTCTCAAAAGACTCCAGAATAGAAATCTTATAATTGAGCAATGTGATATTAGGGAAGCTGTGAGGGAAGCCCATCAATAATCAAGCACAGAGCTCAGTGGCCAAATGTGTACCATCAATGTTTAATGAGACAGAATAGCTAACTGATGGGAGGTATTACAGGACCCCTCTGGTGTTTTCTGCAGTATCTGTACCAGCAGCTACAACTGCCACTTTCAATTGTCCCTACTATTAACACTCATCCTGCAAAGCCAGGAATTTTAAATGTAATGTAGTGAAAGCCACTGCTGAAAAATAGAGCACTCATGATGCCAGGATCCATGAACACAGCACACTACCCCTGAGGAAGAAACCTTTCACTTGCAAAAGTATCGCCTCAGATATCCCAGCAAAATACAGGAAACTGGGCTTTCCCCAGGGCCAGGATCAGTGTCTCCAACACAGCCACAGAATAAATTAAATCCACTACTGACATTATCAAGAAAGGATGGAATTCATCCACTGAGTCTGTCCTACCAAGGAAACGCACTAGAATTTGCTGCTCTATTATCAAATGAAGATAGTTATGCAGACTGCCATGGGGTCAGTGCCATCTCATTGCTCCAGAGCAATGAGAATCCTGGACAGACAACCAAATTGTATTGGTGCTGTATGTTCTGTTGAGTAGCATATACTAAAGATTCAGTGTGAAATAAGAGCACAAGGAGTCCCACAGAGTTCAACTTTGTCAGGCTGAGAAAGAGTCGACACACCAAAATGGTAGGCTCTTACAGCCCAGCATTAACCCTGTGGCCAGTTGCCACCAGCACCTCTCTTATCTGTTTTCCAGGGGACCTGAGACAGGAGGAAAGCAGGATCACAAACTGTGTTGACCTCTTCTTTATTATAGAGCATATTAGGAATACTTCTGAGAATTTATGAGCAGACCAGTATACATTTTGCAAAAAAAATTGCTTATTTTTTCCCATTAGGAGCAGATCACCTGCTGAGAGAACAAAAACAAAAACAAAAATAAATAAATAAATAAACTCCTCCCCCTTGCTTTGTCTCCCTGTCTCCAGAACTAATTTCAGACTCATGCTATTGACCTAAGAAAAGAAAAAAGAAAAAAATCTCTGTTAAAAACCAGAAGTCATATACTTCACAGCAGCAGCCCATGGAGCTACTGGGGAACAACATGGATTTTATTCAGATAGCAAATATGAGAGCTGTAGTGCACACTGGAGTCAGACTTTATTTGCATTTTGGAAAATATTAGGTATGCATTGGTTTTGTTGAACTGCTTAAAGTTGGGTACTTTAGAAATTATTGTGCTCAGGTCTTAATAATAGGGGGTATCACCATTTATAAAGACTAAGGAACTTTGCTTTTAAATTGTAAAAATTGCACAGTGAATTTGTTAATATTTTTATCATTATGAAGTCTACAAGGTTAATTGCTTTGCAGAATGGCGAATGTAACTAGTTTTTACACCATTTCTATTTAAAGGAAAAGGCTAAGGCTAAATTAGTTAGGGTTTTATATGGTCCTAGACAGTTTCTCTGACATACTGTGGGAAAGCATATGGGAAAAATAGGATTTGGTGAGAAGTCAGATTATGCAATTTCTTTATCCCGAAGAAAAGAATACAGAGAATTAACTATGAGTCTTTTTTTGACCCAACATCCTCCAAATATTATGTCACTTTTATAGAATTTATTGAATAGTCCTGTCCAGGCACTTTGTAATTTTTTAAAAGTTTCATCTCTTAATATTTATTATACCAAATTTAGTAGCATTTGTGTTGTGGGTAATTACTTATAATACTTTAAATGTATTTACTGCCTTCCTGGACTCACACCTATATTTTGCAACAGCATTTTGCTAGCTCACATGCTAATTGGTTAAAATTGTGTATCAACAAATAAAGAACATGATGCAATTGTGCTAGGTGCTCTCTATGCAATTTCATATTGGACTTTTTGTGCAGTTACTTTTTTGAAACTGCACTTTAATAATACAAGCTGGAAGGCTCCTGTTGGTTTGCTCTTGCCTTTTCCAAGAGATAATCAGAAAAACAGAGAAAAGAGGGCTGCAAGGCTTGCCGAGCTGCAGTGCTGGTTGTCTGCAAGAGCTGTTGTCCATCAGCAGGTGCTCTAGGGGCCTATTAAGACCCGTACTAAGTCTTCTGGGGGAGATAGATGTAAGCTAAGTTTGCAGGTAAATCAATTGTGGAAACTTAGACTGGAAAAACTTAGATATTAGTTCTGTGATCTTTGGGGACAAAAATCACTCTTCTGATCAACGACTTAACAATGGAAGATGGAGTGAAGGCAGGGAGTGCCCACTCGTGCCAGGTTCCATGGTGCTTCTTCTGCTCACTCCCAAAGCTCCCCAAGTGGATATGAGATATGTTTTCTTCTTTTTCCTTTCCTTCTCTTCTGCTTGTTTCCCCTTTCCCTCTTCCTCTTTTTAAAAAAATTTAACTATGGAGAAACTGTGGTGTAGAGTGTAGATAACCTTTGCCAGCATATTCCTGTTATTCCTTATTCACCACAGAAGCCACTATAGTGGTCTAATGTCCTGACAAAGAGTTTGGCAGCAGAGGCCAGGGTCTTCAGTGTGAGTTAAATCTGCATGAGAAATACCATGAAAGACAGAATGGCCGGATCCCTACCTCATCCATCTGTGGCCATGGCATGAACAGACTCAAGTGAAAGATATGTGTATTCTCATCAAAGGGAAATGAATTGACAAAGTGTTTTCACTCTGCTTCAGAGAACTAGTGCCATATGTCAACATTAATGTTTTTTTAGTGCATTCGAATACAGATTTTTCTTAAAGCAGTCGTCTGAGCACTTACAATCCAAACACAATTCAAAATCTTGCTTATTCCTAGCATCGCCTAAAAACAAAAGCAGTTATTCCTTACTAGTGTTCTTGAGAGAACATCCATATTTCACTTTGATTCAATGAACATAAATTACAAAATAATAAACCTACTAACGGATCCTTTTACTCTAAGATAAGCCATTCACCAAGCATTGTATGCAGAGAGTGGGCGGCTGTGAGGGGAGCATGTCTCAAGACAAGCCAAGAGGAGACTCTGGTCTTTGTTCTGAGCACGGTGGCAAGGCATTGATGGGTTTAGAGCAGGGAGAGGAGATGGTAGCAGACTGGCAGAACAGATACATGTTGATTGTCAGAAAACTACTGAAGTTTTCTAAGATGGAGGTGATGATAGCTAAAATGAAGAGAAGAGGTATCATTCAATACCAGAGGTGAGCACTGACAAGAGTTAGAGATTAGTGGTGCAAGATGGGCAGTGTTAAGGATGACTTGGGGCCGAGCTCAGTGACTCAGCCTGTTATCCCAGCACTTTGGGAGGCTGAGGCGAGTGGATTGCCTGAGCCCATGGGTTCGAGACCAGCCTGGGCAACTTGGAAAAACCTCATCTCTACAATAAATCAAAAATTAGCCAAGCATGGTAGTGTGCACCTGTAGTTCCGATTACTTGGAAGGCTGAGGCGGAAGGATGGCTGGAGCCCAGCAGATCGATACTGGGGTAGCCATGAGGGTGCCTGCCACTGCACTCCAGCCTGGGCGATGGAATGAGACTCCAACTCAAAAAAAAAGGATGACTTGAACAATTGAGTAGATAGAAGGAGCATTGAGGTCATAAGGTTTCTGAGAAGACTGAAGGAGATGGGATTAGCCATGGGTAGCGGAGGGACAGCTTCTGTAGCTTTGTATTGGGAAGGTGCAGGCATCCCAGTTTGGTGACTTCTGTTGTCTCTATAAAGCAGGAAGCCTGATCCTCTGCTGGGAGGGCTTGAGGAGAGGTGGTAGTTGGGGAGACCCAAGTGGGAGCATTGAGGGAAGTGGAGGTTTGAAACAACCCTCAGGAAGAGTGGAAAAGCATGTGAACCACAGCAAGGTCATGGGGCTGATGGACAGTACTGGGCTTGGTGCCTGAGATCCTTCAGTGGAAGCACTCTGCCCTGTTCTGACTGCCTGCAGGCACAGGAAGAACAGATGACTAAGTTCTTCCTATCTGCCATTTTGGTCAAATACTCACAGTGAAAAGAAAGAGATAGGGCATGTGGAGTATTTGCCAGATATTAAAAGATGTTCATAATATCTAAGCAGAAAAAGAGGAAAGCGAAGAAAGAAGATTGATAAGTAAGATAAGTTAGGGGCACCAATCCATGGAAGACTCCCATGAGTGCTCACCTGTTGGAAGCAGATTGGTGTCATCTTGACATCACTCTTCAGCCTGCTTACCTGGATGGCCCAGAAGGAATTGGCTCCACAGCTGTAGACTCCATGGCTGGGGTTTCCTGGCCCTACCACTGACAGACTGCGTGTTTGGGGGCAGGCTCCTCCCTTCTCTGAACTCAATATCCTCATCTGAGAATCGGTGTCAGTCTTTCTAGGTCATGAGGCTTAAATAAGATTATACAGGTAAAACAGCACATATAACACCTGACTGGGAATCTCTCAAAAGTTTCAACACTCGCTGTTTTGTTGTTGTTGTTGTTTTGTGACACATTTTTTAGACAGGCCACAGGTTTTATTGTTTTACTTTTTAAAATTCTAGGAGTCAAGGCAAAAGAACCCTCAAATTTTACAGAAATGATGTGGTTTGTAATAATATTATTGTGATGACTTAATCCCCTCCCCTGTGACCCTACTGCTGAGAGTGAAGAGCCTGCAGGCCTGCCGTGGGGATGGCAGGGCAAGGGTCAAGCAAATCTGAAAATATGGCATCTTAGGGGCTTGCTACCTTTGGACTCTCTTTTTCAGACTAAGACTAATTTAGGTTCTTTTTGTTTATGTGATTGTGTTTGGGTTTTTTTTGTTTGTTTGTTTGTTTTTGAGTTGGAGTCTCACTCTGTCGCCCAGACTGGAGTGCAGTGGCCGCTCCCGGCCACCGCAGCCTCGACCTGCTGGGCTCCGGCGATCCTTCCGCCTCAGCCTTCCAAGTAGCCGGAACTACAAGCGCGCGCTACCA